>JANFAB010000228.1:0-61146 GCA_024613165.1 Pisolithus albus | reverse complement strand
TGACCTGAGAGCACCTTGCGACCTCTAAGTCGTTCCGTTGCTTTTACGTGACCTTCAGGCAAGAATTCACGAGGATCGACAAGGAGCGGGTTTCGACATATTCCTACATTCACATATTGGACGAGGATGACTAGCACGGATTTGAATACCTGGATGACGAAGTGCCGGAGCTGAGATGTTATTACGAAAGTATCGCTGCTCCCAGCTTCTTCGTCGTCAGAATGACCCTCGAATTCTTCGAATATTTCACGCAGGGTATCTTTGCTATGAAGAGTCGAATGCCCATCCCCGCAGCTGTCATACCTGGCTTGAGGATGTACCACCTGCCTGGAGACGTTTCTAACTCCTCTCGAAGGTCCATAGTTCGTCGTGCCACAACTCATCGAGCTCGTGGGCAAAAGACATTTCGATATCCCAGGTCCGCGGAACGGATGTAGCGAGAACTGATTGGGGATGCTTGAGTATGTAGGACCGTGTGCATCGCGCAAAGAAATGTTTCCGGATGAGTGCTTGCGAATGGTATAAGAGGATGAAAGCACGCGGTCGGGCTCCGTAGCTGTTAGGAGTGATCGATGGTATCGTATGCAGCCCACTGAAGTAACTTGGAAGATAGCGGAAGGGTAGGTAGACTTGGTGATATTTCGACTTGCCCGATATCAGTCAATGCTCTACGAACCAATGAATCGGTGAGAGGTGCAGCTGGCCACGAAACCAGGGCGGCCAGTCTGTGCGATGGAACATCCACGTCATCTTTGCAGTTTGTCGAGGGAACTATGAATGTCGCATGCACTCATGGAAGCAATAGCAGTGAAGCACATACCTGGGTAACTTCCTGAACAATCACTACATTGCTTTGTGGACATGGCGGGGTCGACCTCAGCTGGAGGGCTGCGGAAGTGAAGACGTATTTGTGTTTGGATCTTGACCAAGCCAAGGCGGTCCACGCGTCAGTGCAGACCGGCCTCCGTTAGGACTTGGGAACACACTCTTATGAGCTGAGAGTCCTCAAGACAATCTCACTGTCCGGTCGTGGTCGTCATGGGCAGCAACTACGTATTCTCGCTGACGCCGACCTTCACCCAAGGCCTGATTCTCGGTCAACTGTCAATACTTGTCCTCCTTGCACTTGTGCTCAAGTACCTCTTTTCATCACACCTATTGAACATTCCGACGCACAGAACTTGCATCCTCGCACAGTACCCGATTATCCGTCGTGGAGCCGCACACCCCAGGCCGAGGAAGATGGTACCCGCGAAGCGAGCGTCGAGTCCGCTGCCTGGTTCAATTCACTCGCGCGTCAGGTAGTTCTGCATCCATTTCTGCGTTGAGCTTTTCCCGACGCTTTTCAGATCATCGACGTCTATCGCGCCAAGTTACAGAACGGGCTAGCGGACTCGAAGGCATTGAAGTTGCCAGACAGCGAATAGAAGCCTACGCCAACACTATACGACCCCGTAATTTCTTAGTGGGCCAAGCGTCGTCCCAAGTTCTGCATCTGCTCGCTGACCCACCCATTCTAGGATCACATCACTGTGCATGCTGTTGACCTTGGAAATTCTGCACCACAACTGTCCAATGCCCAATCGGTAGATGCCAGCGAAGCCCGTGACGCACTTCCTGTTAGTCCGACTTGGTATCTGCTTCATGAGTGCGCATTGACTCGACACAGTATGTCAAGTTTGATATGTCCTATTCCGATACTATTTCGGTTTCGCTTTCTACCACGTATCTTTTCAACTATCCAATGTCGTCTTTTGCCCGGCTCCCAGTTTCACTCACGATCTCTCTCTCCCGATTTGAATCTTCCGTAAGTTATGTTTGCGAGAGGAATGTCTTTCACCCATTGATAAAGTTGTGGCAGATTACCCTCTCGGCTCCATCACCAGCAGATGCTGTGCCTGTTTTATCTATCTCTCTACCTTCAGACTTCACACTCGTGTTGAAGACAACGTCACTGATGGGTAGCCGTGCCATGCTCAAGGACGTACCCAAACTTCACGATCTCATTGAGCACCAAGTTCGCCGAGTACTAGCCACACGGGGGGTTTGGAAGGTCGTTTTGCCTGGCCTTACGAGTGTGTCCGAGGTCAAGGCTGCAAAGCGGGATGACATGCCAGTTGAGGCATCTTCGTGATGCTGCTATACTGATAGGTTTTAATTAATTCACTGGTCTCGTTATGACTGGTGGTTCGAACGAAACATGCTAAAAGACCATACCCATACGCGAAGTCGCTGTTCGAACGTACCGTGAGCATGATAGACGACTCTTTTTCGTTGCAGGGGTTGAGAAATACGCGGTGAACCATGTCGGCACGATGTGTTCGTCGGTCTCCCCACTATAGCCTGAAATCTTCCGGCCTTGTCCCTAGTAATTTTCACTTAGGGTAATCGACTACGGCAGTGTTTTCACACGCACGGCCGTTTTGTACTTCCAACCATGTCATCGGCTTCGTCAAGCATCGTCTTTAACGACATCTTCACCATCAATAGTATCGACAAGGATGGGAAGAGATTTGATAGAGGTTTGTCTCTGGTTGTTATCGGACACCCGCCGTCAGGAATCCACCCTCACACAGTATCTCGATTGTACGCGCGATCGAGAAACTACGACATGGACATGACACTGGACTACAACACGGAACTATTCCCTGTTTCGACGGGGGAAACTATCGCTATGGCTCTCGCATCCTCCCTGTCGCGTGACAGTGGCCAAGCGGGAGGCGAAGCAGAAGGGGCTGATGTGGAGGATAAGGATGTTTGGCGTCCCGACAGCAAGGGCAGGAAGGGTCTCGAGGAAGATTACGACTACGTGATGTATGGGAAGGTGAGCATTTTATCAATCGTTAATCGGAGCAAAGCAGATACCCCGTGGGCTAGGTCTATAAATTCGACGGAGGAAATGCCGAGACAGTGTACGTTTTCATTGCGACTTCCCATCGCGTAGGTTGACAGGGTTCTAGGACGGTGTATGCATCGTTCGGCGGGCTACTGCTATCTCTAACAGGGTTCTTCCGCCACATGGCCAACATCGTGTTGGGTGATCCAATCTTCGTTTTACTTAGAAAATAAACAGTGGAATGTTGGCCAGAAGAAAACTACACTGCCACCCATCGCGTCCGACACATACTTTTCATATCATGCTATGGGAAAGCTTGCCAACATCAGACCTTCGATTATCATACAATTTAGTCCAAAATGCCGTTATGCACCTTGACGGCAAAGATCTAGTCTTCCTCCAATTCCTGGAGCCTCTCCCTGTCACGGTCTTTGGCTTCTTCGGAAACATGAGGATTGCTCATGGCGGCCTAATCCAAGGATTGAGCACATGAAAAATTACGGTTGTCTCGGCCTACCTTCAAACCGCGAGCGACGTTTGCAGGATCTTTCCCGATGGAAGACTTTTGGAAGGTGCCTGACTCTTCGGGTTCTCCGCCCTGTAACTCTTCGAGGACTTGTCTAGAGCGTTCTTTGGACTCATCGGAAGTGTGGGGGTTCGCAAGGTTAGCCTCTGTAAACGATTAGCATGCAGTCCCGTGCAACTATAAAGGACATACTGTGGCCACGTGCGATCTGAAGCTCGATCATCAATAACGTGTAGCTTGAAAAAGGCGCACGACTCACGTTTTCAGGATCAGCCATGATGTGTGATGAACAACTTGCAGACCGTTCAATCCTTTTTCGCCTTTATAGTTTTTGGAATGGGGACCACTACGTCAGTCGATCGACCAGAAGTTCCACCTGCAGGTCAGAATGACGTTTTCCCTGATATAACGAGGGTACGCGGTGAGTAATCCTAACATCACTATGAAGTCATATGATCACATAGTTTTTGAGTTTCTGATTGCTGGTACGCGACAAGCAGTGTTAGTTGGAACAGACCAGGATTCCGGGTCTGCGTGGTATACGATATCTTTCTCGCGGCGGCCCAGAGGTAAGACGCGGCATACAGCACAGAATAGCCTTCGTAGTGTCAAGAATGTGTGTAGCCAGGTAGATACATGGGTCCTAACAGTAAGTATCTACCGTAGCGTCTGTCTCGTTAGCTAAATGGATTGATGGCGCGGATTGTGCTACTGATTTTGTACTGAGCTGGCTGTCTCGGGGAATCTTTGTAGCGTTTGGGCAAATAACCAAAGCTTTCCGGCCCAAAGGGGCGACCGTAGTGGCGAGCTGAATTGTAAGGGTGGGCTAGGCACCAATCAGGTCAACTCGGGGCGTCGGACAAACTGCTGTGCTTATCAGGGGGAGCGGTGGGTGGGTGTAAAGAACGAGGTGGAGAAACGGCCAATTCTCACACCTAGACTGAATTCTCTGTACGCTACGTGCCTCTGCTACCTGGAAATCGCCATCCTACGAGAGAACCTTGCCCGGATTCATGATATCGAGCGGATCGAACACCCGCTTAATCTTCCGCATCCACTCGATGTTCACGTTGTCCTTCGAGTAGTGAAGTGCGTGCGTTTTCATTGACCCAATTCCATGCTCTGCCGAAACGGACCCTTTTTGAGACGCTGCAAGTAACTTTGTCGGGACTACACCATTTAGATGACAAGCAGATTACTACGCACCAACAAGTTCATATATGAAAGGCTCGAGAGCAGACTCGATTTCGGAGCTGTATCCGCGCTTGGCAATGACGTTCAGATGCAGATTTCCTGCGGCCCGTCGGTGAGGACCACTCGAATTTATCTTAATCCGTTATTAGACCTACCGTCGCCGATATGGCCATAGCCCATGACCTTGGAGACGGCATGATCCCCATGTAAACCCATGGATATCATCCGCTGAAGGACAGCGTCCACAACATTCTGAAAGTTGGAGAGGGGGACGGAAACATCGTACTTGTACGGTTTCCCTTCTTTCTGCACACATTCGGTCAAGCCCTCCCTGACTGCCCAGAGTGACTCGAACTGGCCAGGCGACTGTGAGAGCGTCCCAGTCAGTATCAGAGGTTCGTCCGCTGACATCAATGATTCCAGCAACATGTTCAGTTTCTGTAATCGGGTTCTCTCAGCACATATAGCCTTTGCCGCCACGCGTCTACTCACGTCCAAATCATGTTCTTCGTTGCTGCCACTCGTCTCGATCAGCACAAAGCATCGTGCGTCGCCAACCTCCTTGGCATCCAACACAGGTCCTAGACCATGTGAAAGCGCCATGTCGTAGGCGGTCCGGTCCATATACTCAAAGGCTGACATAATTTCACCAAGCTGTCTTTTCACTACTTGGTATAAGGGGAGCACATTGTCGAAGTGGGGCAATGCGAGAAAGACATTGTTAGTTGCCTGCGGTGCGGGTGGGGTGAGGATGGAAACGCCAGTGACTATGCCCAGTGTACCCTCTGCGCCGATGAACAATTGTTTTAGATCGTAACCTGCGGCACATCAGATGCGACTTCTCAGTGTCTAGATCAACCTACCTGTATTGTCCTTGCGAAGGGTGGAAAGCTGATCCAATATAGTGCCATCTGGGAGGACAACCTCAAGTCCAAGCACGCTGCCATGTAGAGAACCATATCGCAAAAGCCGCAAACCTCCAGCGTTCGTTGAAATATTTCCGCCTATCTGACAACTTTGGACGGTGTTCAGAGTACTGAATAGACAATAATGAGGTAAAGCGAACCTTCCCTTGGCCCCCAGGTCGAGTGGCATGATATGATTATGGGGTGCGATGTAATCGCTCAGTGACTGGAGGATGCAGCCTGCATCTGCCACTAATATACCTGTGGGAGAAGTGGTTTGCGTTCACTGCGTGTGAGATGTACGGTACTACTGAGAAAAATACCAGAGACAGGATCAAATGACCGTACGCGTGACATCGCGCCGAGGTTGAGAACAAGTTCTTTGTCAAGGGAGATGCTTCCGCCCACTAGACCGGTATTACCGCCCTGCGGTACTATGCCAATCCGCCGACTTGCACAATGTTTGACTATTTCGCTGACCTCATGGGCGGTGCGAGGTCGCAGTATGGTATTTGCCTTCCCGTGGTATTTACCCATCCAGTCCACATTGTAAGGTGCCATGTCATCATGAGAGGTGCAGATTGGAGGGAGTGTAGACAGGATATTGGAAGGCGGCAAGACCTTGGAGAAATATGCCAAGTCCTCCGTAGTCACGGTGTTGAGGTGCGAAAACGGCCGAGAGGCGCGCACAGACCACAGAGTGGCTCGTCGACCAACCGTACTTAGAGACAGCATCATTGCGTGAGGGAGAGTCGAGGCTACTCCCGCGAGCAGAAAAGCCGACCGCTCTCCGACAACAAGACCACCTCAGTTATGGGAACTCTTTTCCTTTTTCGTGTTAGCAGGCACTGCAATCCCCCCCCCTCCACAGAGGGAGCCAGTCGCACGACATTCCTCATCTTCGACACTGCAAAGTCGGGCTCGAGCTCGTCCATTTATTGGTGGCACCGTCTCCACATCCCTCTTTTAGCTAAGTATGGTCGATGTCGACGGCCCTGTGGACCAGTGGAGCGACTCCCAAGTAATCCTGGAAGTGCCGCGCTTAGTCGACGGAGACACCGAATGTCTACGAGACGCTGATCCTCATGGTTTGACCACCAGAGTTGTTAAGGTGACAACGAATCCGCAAACCGACGATAATCCTGCCGTGGAGTCCGCCATAGTGGACCCTCCTCAGATGCAGACGAATCACGGCTACTCCGATTCAGTCAGCGTGCAGAGCGAGTCTGCCATGCACCTCTCCGCCGCCAACTTGTCGCAACCATCTACGGCCTGCTCACATTCTCCTCCAAGTGCCCTTTCTCAGTCCGAAGCAAATGTTCAGGGCTTTCCGACAGTTCCAATTGCGAGGGATAGACTACATAGGCATCGCTCGCTCAACGATGTACGTTTTGGCTGTTATTCCCTCGTTACAGATGTTTTACTGTTCGGTCGACCAGACTCGACCGACCAACCGTTTCTCTGGATTCTTTTCGAGTCTTATCCATCGCCGCGACAATGCGGTGCCAGCCACCCCCCGTTCACTTCAAGAGCAAAGTTCATCTACACCAGCCTACCCACATTCTACCTCAAACTCGAGGTCATCATCTCCCGCTACCCCGGCAAGACCAGTTACTCCACCACCTTCACTCCCGCCTCCCACTCTACAAGAATTAGGTCTTTCACTAATGGCCATAACGGCTTCGTTATCACCTTCTCATTTCAGTACTCCGCCCACAAACGGCACCTTCCTGGCCCCACATTATCTTTTACTCTGCCATGCACAAGGCCTGGACGTACTCCCCCTCGTCTCGCCTCCGGCTCTTCAACCTTACGCCCTTGTCCGAAGGGTACCATTTAAGAGTGTGCTCGTCATGGAACATCGTGGTGTTTTGGTCGCGATAGCTGGAAGAAGGGACGGCGTACGGGTATATGCATTAGAAGAGGTAAAAAGGGCAATTGAATGGCGCATCGAGCTGGAGATTCGCCGCGAGCGTGAGCGGACGCGGCGGGAGGAAACCAAAAAGACGTGTACCCGTGGTTTGAGCTTGGAGCAAGAGTTATCTGAGAAGAAGGGGAAGCACTCTTTGTCAACACCCATCAACCGTGTGCAGTGTCAGGATGACTCTACACCGAAACGTCCACACACGGGAGTACCAAAGAAACCCAGACCTCCGACGTCACAGCCACCATTGCTCCGCCCAGCTGGGCAACCTCCACCCTATACTGCAGACAGTCGTCCAGTAGGGAACCAGAGGTCTGCTGTATCTGTCAGCGTACCCAGGTCCAGGAGATCATCGCTCTCGTTGGTTGTGGTTCCTGCAGTTCCCCCGCCAGTTCCTGCGCTAGATCACCTGGGGTCGGCTTGTGTTGAAGAAAAGTCTTCAGACTGGCAAGGGGGTAGTGACGACGAAGCCATAGACATGTTGACCGCCGGGGCGAGTGGCAGCCAAGCTCTTGATGAAAGGACAAGTTCCATTCCCCGTAGAAGTGAGGACCAAAGTAACGATATTACTATTACTGGCGGTGCTTTACCAGTCCGAAGCCGTCCTATCCAGCCCAATCGGCGGCCATCTCTACAAAACCCTCCATCGTTCCGCCTTCCTTTTACGGACGCTACAACAGATGGTGGAGCACGAAACAGTACTCAAGATGCAGAAGTTGATGAGGACGACGACGACGACGCAGCCTCCGTTCCTGGCGAACGTATTACACTCGCTCAAGCACTCTTGGAAAGTAGAATTCCGGATTTACCGCCAGCGGGAACTCTCCATCCTCAAGAACCGATTCTCTTAGCGAGCTCACCCACCGCAACAAGTCGTAATAATGATAACTCCATTGCCCGCAGTATAGCAAGTCGAGCAGATCGACGGCGGCGATGGTCTACACTCGGGGGGTTCCTCTCAGGTAATGGCCTCCAGGATACTCCGACGCCTTGTATACCTCAAGAGGGCAGTACGTCCGCCGTGCACCCTCTTACACATCCACGACCCTCGACAGCGCCGACATCCATTTATCCGCGGCCCTCCACGTCAGACGACAATAGACCTTCGTTTGTTAGTAACGTAGCGCCCTTTGTACCACCTCCCCCTTCTCTTCCAGCAACTTCACACCACTCCCGCATTCTCCCTCGGATATTCAGCAACGCATTTAACTCCCGAAGAACTGCAGAACGACCCTCTACGCTGACATCAAAGAATTTGGATACTGACATGAGACGAAACAACACCCAAACCCCAGTGGCTACACCCTCGCCCCCACCGAAGTTAGAATACGTTAAACTTCCCGGGACAAAGGGTGCTCTCATGATCAAAGCTGTTGAAACTCAAAAGAAGAGGTTTGTAAGAGCCTTTTGATCTGGTGAAATTCTCTTAACCTTCTGGTAGTTTCTTGGCCATCCTATGTGGGGACAATGGTGAGAAAGTGGAGCTGTTTGCAGGCACGTACAGAACAGCCCTTGGGCTATCACGAACCTTCATTCTCCCGGATTCCCCCAAATCCCTTGAGCTTCAGCTGCAGGGTGACGATTTAGTGGAAGTTTTTTTGATGTTTTCGCAAAATGTCTTCGGTCTGGAGCCAGCCACTGTGAGAGTGCGCGAGGTTCGGATTGGTCGGGCTGAACGGAGAGCTGCGCGCCGCAGAGTCCGGGAAATACGATCAAGTCACAATGACATTTTTGACACCGACCCACCAGTTGTGGAGGATGAGGAAACGAATCTACACGTCGGCATTAGCCTCTCGGTGCAGGCCCAGGGGTCATTGGCGCGGAGTACTTCCATCGCGCAACTCCACGATTCGACTCATGTGTCCGGTGGGACTGCGCATGAATCTGCCTTGGCCCACGCAGAGGAGTTAGTGGCACTCGCCTCTGCACAGGTAGGCCCGTACACGACATTTCAACAACTATCCTTCGCGCCAAGGTTTCCGCTTGCAACTGTTGCTGACGACTATATCATCCCACCTACATACGCCGATTTCCTCGATTACCGAGCTGAGCACGAACCTGATTGTCCCAGTGGGAATGTCGATCTCGCGAACACGCAGTTCAACCCACCTGGTCTACCGATGCCAGCACCAGCTCCTCCATCAAGGTGGTTTTATCGCGACCCTCGAGGCATAGTCCACGGTATGTACTGGTATTACATCAGTACCACTAATTGCTTATGCACATTGCCCAGGACCTTGGAAGGAAACCTTGATGCAAGCGTGGTATAAGGATGGCCTACTCCCGCCTGACCTGCCTGTTCGAAAAGAAGAAGAAGAGAAGTTTATCCTACTCAAAGATCTCAGACAGCTTTCCGTCGATCCGGCTTACCCATTTCGTTCTGCTCCACCTCCGCCTCCCGCGCCAGCTAGCCGACCGTTCTCGGACTCTTCCAAGCCATTGCTTCCACCAATATCACTTCTCGTCCAGTCACGTCATTTTGGTCCTCCCGCATTGTTCTATTCATCACGAGGAGGACACAGTACATCAATTGTCGATGCTCGTGGACGAGCGGTATTGAAGGGGCGCTTTCTCTGGAGTCCTGACGAAAGCAATGGTTCAAGACCTTCCCCGCAGCGTATGGGTGATGTCAAACGGCTAGAGATTTTCGATATTAAGGATCGTTCCATCATTGTTGCCATGCGACAAGGAGGCTTCGAGGCCATGGATTTCGGAGATGCTCTACTCACACCGGCGGACGAGTCCCGCAGCGCATTGCCGAATTTTAGTCCCCCTCCCTCAAATACCAATAGACGTCTGCCTTTCGTTTGGAAGATTGGCATGCCTATCGCTCCGGGTAATACTGAGGTTGCTGTACCGTCAGTTAAGACCAAGTCTGGTCACCTCAGCAAGAAAAGTAGCTATCCAGCAGGTAAAGCTTCGGGCAGAAGCGAGTTTGCAGGATCTGGCGATGGTGACCCCGACATACAGGAGGAAATCTTGTTCCTTGGACGGACGGGAGATGACCTCTATGTTTGCGAACGTACTATCGGTACATTCAGGATACTCAGACTCTGCCCACAATCTTCATGACCGCTCACATCCATGCGCAACTTACTCCCCTCCCTGAATACTTCAATAACACTACTATCTGCGCTATATTTATTAGAATGAAACACATACCTAGCCAACGGTCAGGATATCTCACCAGTAAATGGATTGTTATAATTTGGCCACCATCTTACGCAAACTGCTCTTCAAAATCTTACCGGTGGACGTTTTCTGTGGCAACTAATGAGACTTCTGTTACGTGCGCAGCGAATAAGACCCACGGGTAGTTCCTCAACGATTTGGACCCACTCCGGGCAAGCAAAACCTGGAAGACGCTCACGTGCGTGACGTTTGAGCTCCACCTCAAAGGCTGCATGATCCGTCGCCCACTTCGAGATAAACTCTAGACGAAGTATGACGAAGGCCATCGGTCTTTCCCCCCACAGCGCATGGGGCCGGGCAACAACGGAAACTTCCAGCACATGAGGGTGACTGGCAAGCTCTTCGCGACATCAGACGCGCAAGTTATCAGACCTTGTAACGGGAATAACAGGGACGCGCTGACCTCGTTCGATAGCCAGACTCGACGCATTCTGGTGCAAGCGGTAATGAGTTTAGTACACCTTAGAAATAAATTCGAATTTTCACCTCCCCCCCGGAGATGATGATGTCTTTACTCCTGTCCACTATTGCAATGACACCGTCCGGATACATCACAGCAAGATCCCCCGAGTTAAAATGACCACCTCTAAACGCTTTACGAGTTGCCTCTGGATCCTTGAAGTACTACGACAACATTTCTGTGAGACCGACGGTTCTCACGATCATGAGTCTTGCAAACGCACCTCCTTCATCACAATGTTACCGCGAACAACAACCTCTCCTATAGCTTTTCCGTCCTTTGGAACATCCACCATATCTTGGTCGTCATCATGTTTCGGAGGGTAGACAACTCTAACTTCCTGAGCTGTAGCGAAACTTTGGCCCTGGCGAGCCATTAACCTTGCGCGCTCAGTAAGAGGGAGGTCGGACCAGAATGGATGGTCATAGCACCGTGTGAAGGGCCCATACGTCTTTGCGATGAGAATCAAGCGCCGCGGTCACAGAAAACGGTTGTCAACGCACCTCGCTGTTAAACAGGACGAGTTAGCACTCACGCCATGGTTCTGGGAGCACCGGCAACATACGTTAAACCATAAACATGAACAGGTATGATGCCAAGTTGTTCAAGTTGCCCTATAACTTGTGGAGTAGGCGCTGAACCAGCAATAACAGCGGTGACGGGTCGAGTCAATGGTCGTGCGGCAGGATCGTTCACAATGCCAATCTGACATTACAAGTAACGCCATAGGCAACATCCCACCAAGAACACGGAAACCGACCTGGACAGTGGGTGCCCCACAGTAATGAGTTACGTTTGAATGGAGAAGATGTTTCCAGATGAGAGGGTAATCGACCGATCTCAGGATGATCTTCACGGAACCCGTTTTGAATGAGGGTGGATTGGCATTAAGTAAAGGAACGCACCTGAGTGGCGCATCCAAAGACGTTTGCCCAAGGAAAGGTCCACCCAGCCGCATGGAACATTGGAAGCACCCTGAATGTACGACTCAGCACGTCCTAGGATCATCCATCCACCACATAAGAGTGCATACCACAAATACGTGGATTGCCGATTGATCCTTGTAGATGGTGAGCATCTACGTATGTATGCAGTATATATATATAGTGATCACTCACTGTCCCTCGACAGCATTGGCTATAGCAGCAAGGTAAGAGCCTGTTGGGGAATCAGACTATTGAACCCGTAGACAGTGGAACCGGTTGTTGACCTCGGAGAGTAGTGAGTACGCCCTTGGGCTGCGGAGGTGGTCAGAGAAAACCTGTCTAGGAAACCATCAAAGAAGGCGACTCACTCTGCCAGTAGTACCAGACCTAAGGGTCGGAGAGCAACTTTATCAAAACATATAATAACGTAGAGTTGTATACACACGTATAGCACAGGACTGCACCGGTATCTTCATTTGTTTCCACGTCCAGTCCAGCCCAACCTCTTTCCCGACTAAACTTTCGACCTGAACTGAGAAACTCTTCATAAGGGTCGCCTCTCCGCCCAGTATCGTGACAGACGACGGCTCTAACTTTGGATGTTGGTAACAGATGAGAGCACTCGTGGTCGACCAATATCAGTTTGGCGTCACTGTGGTCGATGATGTAGGCAATTTCGTGAGAAGTCAGGCGGGTATTGATTGGAGTTAGTATCGCACGAGCGGCAATGACACCGAAGTGGGCATCTGTGATTGGGTTGAGTGACGACAAGAGAATGGAGGTAGAAGGCGAGATGGTATTGACCTGCAATCATAGGCCTGAGGGTCAGTTAGCCTAGTAAAAACAAGAACACGAAGAGCGGAACACTGACGAGTTAGGAGACAGCACGGCGACGCGGTCTCCTGGGCGTATTCCTGCCTGTATTAACGCATAAGCGAGATTCTGGATACGCTGGGCCCTGGAGAGGGGATGAGAATGTGTAACAGCGAACCTGGGGTATAGCGCCTACCATATGTGATAAGTGTAGAATGCAGACTCTTTGCCTTCTGGGTGAGCAAGAGCAATCTTATCTGGGTATATGAGGGCTGCACGCAGAATGAACGTAAAGGGATTCTGAAACGCCCAACGTTTGAGTGGCAACAAAAGATGAAGGCAGGCAGATGTGCATACGAGCGGATGGTAGTTCACAGGTGCACCTTGGAGCTGGCTCTGCTGGTAGCTGACATTGGGCGGAGGGACGCTGTCTGGCGTTGGGCTGAAGGAGGCTGGAGAGTAAGTCATCTGCACGATGTAGAGGTGGGCCGCGATGTGGATGGCATACTCATCGTTCGACGTGGATTACAAGGCTACATAGAAGTACGTCGTGTCGCACGTCGCATGTCCCAGCAGACTGTAACAACTATGATTAACACCCTTCAGCGATGAAAGCCCTCTAATCATCTACCAGTGAAAAGAGTGGACGAGCCCACGACGGCTGTGGATGAACACAAAGGCAAACAAAAACTGGTCCAGCTTCAGTGCATCGCAAGTCTCCTTCCACCTCCAATTTACTACCAGCGACTGGTCTCAAGGACGTCTCGACTTGAACGATGACCGACGCCGCGTCAGGAGTTGTCGACAGATCTGTCCAAGTCAAACTAGTCCTTCTGGGTACGTTCCATTTCCCATCCCGCTCATTCACCACCTCGGGCGTTGTCCCTCATTTGCCCCTCCAAGCCCAGACAAACCCTCTGGACTCACGGAACACTGACATACTGTACTACAGGCGAGGCAGCTGTGGGCAAATCGTCCCTAGTTCTCCGATTTGTGAGTAAAAGATGATGTGGCAACTGGCAATGGAAACCGGCTCATGGTTGCCGTCCTCTGTTCAGGTCAACAACGAGTTCCAGCCCAACAAGGAACCTACCATAGGTGCTGCCTTCCTCACACAAAAATGTCGTCTGGAAGATCGTGTTCTGCGTTATGAAATCTGGGATACCGCTGGCCAGGAACGTTTCCACTCTCTGGCAGTAAGTAACTGCCTCCGGTTCTCTACCCCCGCAATCAACAACTCGCCCGTAGCCCATGTACTATCGCAACGCCCAGGCAGCCGTGGTCGTCTATGATGTCACGAAAGCCACCAGTCTGGAAAAGGCCAAGTCATGGGTAAAAGAACTACAGAGACAGGCCAACCCCAACATCGTCATTGCGCTCGCGGGAAATAAGATAGATTTAGTACAGTCATCCAATTCACCGTCTGCCGCAGCCTACACCCTCGAATCCGAGGACGAAGCGGACGACGCAACAGCGACCCCTGGGGAGACACCCAGCCCAGCTGGCGAACCCGAGACTTTAAGACAGGTACCTCGCGAAGAGGCACAAGCTTATGCCACCGAGGCAGGGTTGTTATTCTTTGAGACCAGCGCCAAGACCGGTGAAGGTATCATCGAAGTATTCACAGAAATCGGTGCGCATGTTACTCCCGAACTCTCCGCCTGGTTTGACAGGTAGGTGATACAGCCAAGAAGATACCCATCGAACATATATTGGCTTCCACCCGTGGGGCTGGTAGGAATGGTACTCAGGGTAGTCGTCCGGGAGCATCTCGACAAGAGGGTAATGTGAATTTGGAGGAGAACCAGACAAGGGGCAGAGACGGCTGCAACTGTTAGCGGTTATTCTCTAGTTGGCTGTGCGAACCCCATTCACAACCGTCCCATTCGGTCTTTTGAGAAGCCGTTTCGATCTATATGCTTACGATTGGTAGCTCCACTTGTAATTTTCTACCCTTTCCTAATGGATTATCGGACTATTTGAGACTTTGCAAATCGAGCCGTCGCCCCACGGAAGTGAGGTAGAAAATTGTCCGGGCACTAACATTCCGGCACAGCGATGCTGGGGTCTAACTACATACATTCATTTAATGAGTACGTGGATGCACGAAGTCCATGTATGGTGGTGGAATTGCGGCTTGTTCGTGTTCGTTCAACGTAAGATAAGGAGGCGGCGCGTGTGTGTCCGGTGATGTTTGGTGCAGGATGTCTTGCGACTGTGATAAGGAACCATCATGTCCGTGCAGCTGGGAGAATGGATGACGAGCAATCGAAGTTGATGAATGCACCTGAATAGTTCCGTGAGTCGTTGGGGACCTGAACTCAGAGTCAATGGATGGCGGTGGATCAGACGGATCATCCAGCAATGGCGGCGGCGGCGGCGGGGGAGTCAAACCACGATCCCCGGTCGAGTCGTCCGGCTGTTCAAGTACTAAGCCTAGCACTCGGCGAGGCTGAACCATGTCCACGAGACTGGTGACGTCCGGGTCCTGCGCCGCCTCCTCAACTGTAGGCGGCGGCGTCAATACTCGCGGGATCGCATCAGAGTGCCCGTCATATTGCTGAGAGGCGGAGAACCCAAAGAGAACGCCCTCTCCAATGATAATCCTCGGCTCAAGTGTATGGGCAAAATGTTCTTCTCTATCCGTGGCGATGAAGACTTCGTTTTCCGACTCTTGGAACGTAGGCAGATGAGTGGAAGTGGACGGCACGGAAGCAAAGAACGGAGGTGGGGGAATGTCTCGATCTTCGAATGGCGGAGGCTCTCCACTTTGTATATAGCTGGGCCCGGCCATCCCTTCCTGATACATTGGCACGGACAGCTCGCTGTCATCTTGCCTCACCGTTCTAACTGGTGGGCGGTCATGTTTCTTCTGATACGCGATGTCTACCCATTCTTCAACCTCGGGAAGGGGGGCCGGTGAAGGGATGATGGCAATAGGAATGGATAGCGTGGATGACCGTTCGGTCCTGTTATTGATATCGACGACTGATACCTGCACCTGGAGCCGGAAAGAGACGTTATGCAAGAGAGTAGCCTGAGTAATTGAGATGCACGGAAAGTCAGACTCCGAACATCCATAGCCAGAAGGTGGGAATGGCGACGACGTCTGCTCCGACGGGGACGAAGGGGGTAAGGGTTGATAGAGAATCAAACGTAGTCGAACAGGTTTCGTGTTGTGAAACCTGCAAGATGCCCCAGAGCGGGAAAGTACAGTGGTGTGACGCGAAGCAGCGCTTTCGGAGAGTACGGCGGCAGGTAATGAAGCGTTGCTTGTCTTCTCGGGTGATGAACAGGTCACAGACGACGGACCATCTGAGGGATCCTGTAGGCAACGGATAACTTCGTCTGTCGAGTCTAGATCAGCTGGGATTGAAGTTTCGTGACTTCTCTCCCCGCTGTTCATCTCGACAATTCTTACGAGTTCCGCTTTGACGTTGCGAAGCCTGAGACTTCCATCCATAACACGTTCCCAGTCTGGAGGCGGCACGGTGATGTACACCGGGATAGGTTCACCGACCACGAAAGTGGATCGAGGCATCTCAACCTCGACCCGCACGGGTTCAGTCAGGACATGAGTCTCGGGTAATGTTTGGACTGTGTGCGTGTGAGAGGTATAGCGTCTGACGTGGACGACGACGTCCTTCGATACGATCGGGACCGCATGATCGACAGGGTGTAACGCTGCCGTGAGGACGTGCGTCAGGGCAGACTGTGGAGTATGTATGCACTGCGGTACGTCAGGCATCAACGGTATGGCAAATGGCAAGGACGTCGGGATGGTTTCAGAGACTGGCATCTGTGATAGCAGGTCGACTTCGGATGATCCTAGTTCGATCTGTCGCCCGCACGCGGACTCTGTCGAGCGCAATGTGACGGTCCTTTGCCAGTCAAGATCTCGTGAGCACAGAGGACTGGAGAGATGCGAAAGGGCAGCGACTGACACTTTCTTCCATAACCCTGGCTGAGCACCCTTGAGATGGACTTCACCCTCAACGGCCGCATGCTCACCCTCCGCACCGAGGCAGCCTTTCTGAAACGTTGTGCCGTCCGCAGCGGGGACAATGAGAATCTGCACGCCTGGTGTTTCTGTATCACGGCTGCCAACTGAGGTCTCTTCCTGGAACTGGGAGTACAGGGGAGGAGGCGCAAACTCGGCTGGCATGCAGGCTTGTTGAGAGGAGCAAACGGTAAAAGTGTGGAGGAGACCTTGTGGACGCTGATGGCGACCGTTATTCCAAACGCAAGTGAACTGAATTCATTATAGGTTACTGCCAGTCGAACCCACGTAGGTACCCAGGTAAATCAGTACAAGTCAAAAGGTCTTCGCATGTCCAGGACCACCACGAGATACATATGATATATGTAGCTTGCACACGTTAATGGACCGAGCTTTGTCGAATCAATGAATGGCTCAGTCCACCCTCATCAGGCTCTCCAGCTCCCCAAACAACACTGGATCCAAATCTCGCTGCATGAGCAGGTCCCATGTAACGTCACGTCGACCAGCCAGCATCCCAGTTCCCTTCTCCACTACCATCTCGCCCGTTTCTCCGAAGCCCATCCCAAACGCCAAGGTTGGTTGAGTCGATTGCGACGTATCAAACGCATCCTCGCCGTCGTCGACAACCTTCATCGCTTCAATGGCTCTTCGTGCAGTCACCATAAACCAGGTACGAGCCTCGGGCACGGAGTTGGTTATAAGGAGTCGCTGGACCATCCGGATCATGACTTGCGAGAACCGTAGCGACCTATCGGATTTGATGCGCTTTTTCAGGTCTGGCGGAGACAAGAAAGCAATCGCATAAATTGCCATCGTGGCCTTCTCCAGGTACGATAACCATGGTTCCCGTGAGAGGAAAGCAAAGTCAGAATCAGACACTGGAAGACGGTGCACCAAGCTCTCCATTAAACGCCATATCCACTCCCGTGGTATGACCCTGGAGAACACTTGGCGGTTCTGGTCTAGTTGGGCGATGCGAGTGAAAACGTCGAGAGTGACATCAGGAAGGGACGGAGGCCGGCAGTTCGCAAATGGAATGCCGCTTAGCTTAAGTATTTGCGTAGGGGGCACAGCATCCACTGGCTCCACAATGATGGATGCCACCAGTTCGAATACTCGAGTAACAGTTCGGGCTGTGGAATCAGATGGCGGGGAGTCCAACGGGAAGGTGACCATGGGGGCCACATTACTGAGAATGTGGACGGCATCTTTGCGCACATGAAGCACCTCCGAGAGCGTGAGGAAGGGTGAAGCTGGTCGTGGTAATCCACCGTCCCCAGGAATGACGACACCGCTGGCTCGTAGAACAAGCTCTAACATGCGCTCGTGCTTTGCAAGAAATTGCACGTTATCCGGGATAACGGATAAATTCCGGATTATATTAGTGACGGTTAGTACGATAGTTCCCGGACGACGCCGCGGGTCTTGTTCTTTTCTGCCTGATCCCTGTCCCCTCCTGAGCCCTGCAAAGGGCAGTGACTCCGTGTCATGCACCATCGTTACCAATTCACGATGACGTGGTATACGGGTATCGTCAGTCAGTAGATGTTGCTGCACCTCGGCAACACCGTCAAATGCTTCATCTTCTAAAAGATCAAGCACCTCCTCCAGTAAATCGGTACATTGCGCGATTGGGAAACCCGACCCAGGCGTAGGACCCTTCATCGTTGACAAAAGCGTCAGAGTCGTTAAAGCATATGACAGCTCGACTGTCAGGCGTGACCGGATAGACATCGTAAGCGCCTCAATGTCCACCGTTCCCCATTCATTGATATCCCTTATTGCCCGCCGCTGCGCTCTGTGGTACTCCTCATCCAGTAGATTGAGGTCTCGGCCCCCAAAGGTGTCCACCTCACGCGCTAGAGGTATATATTCGACTTTGGTTCTCAGCAGTTGCGAGCGTGAACGAGGTGCGCTTGAAGTTGTAGGAGGGGCAGAGGAAGTTGATGGCGGGTCCATCGAGAGAGCCGACGAAGGTGGCTACAAGAGCGGTGAATGGGTTGGATGGAAAAGAGACTATAAGCGCTCACCGGGTCTGGCATTTCCGTCCCTCCTTATCGTTGTTCCAAAGTTATTACGTACGCGAACCACGTCAATGGGCCAGTCTCACCTGTTTTTAACTTTGCTCGCTTACCGTCAGCCTCCTCCGTTTCCAGCTTCCGCTTCAAACCCGAAAGATCTTGATCTCGGCGCTCATTTGCCGTACCCGCAGGTAATTGGCCAAGGGTTGTCGCACCCAAAGGTTGGGGCAGCGAGTTGCCGGGCCAAGGTTCTGATAACCCGAACGACCCTGAAAGACTTAATCCGGGTGGCGCCTGAGGAGGGTGCGGACTTTGTGGTAGTGGTTGAGATGGGGGACCTGGTGGACTTCCGCTGGGAGAACATTGGCTGCCGGAAATGGGCTGGTCCGCGGGAGCCGTGACGCTGTGAGTACCGCCGATTTGCGAAGCCGTCCCCGGAGGGTGAGGCACATTGGAGACGCTGTTTGGCATGTTACCAGCCGATCGAGCTGCAGTAATCACTGGTTTTTTGTTTCCCTCTTGACGTGCAAGAGCCTCTTCAAATGGGTAGAGAATGGTTTGATAATAACGAGCAAGGAATGCCGCGGTAGGATGTTGGCCCGCGGAGGTGACCCCAGGAAGACTATCAGGGAGATCGAAATGACGGATGATTTGAGGCCAGCCGTTTTGTTGCGTGACCTTTTTTTTTCCCGGAGCGAGAAAATACGCAGACCTCGTTTTACGACACGAAATGCAGAATTAAACGGAGCACATACCTTGACAAAACCCCCGCGTTGCCAGACGGTGGTCCACAGCTTCCGTAAATCGACATCCTTGCCACCCAATCGAAAGATACCAATTTCTCCTGCTTGGCAGTCAAGGTTTTTCCATGGCGAGTTGGTAGGGTCATAACCGGGTGGGTAAGGACAACCGGTCAACGCAGGAGGCAGAGGATGGCCACGGGTGATGTGACACCGGGCTAGGCTGGCGAGAAAGCTCTGTTTCGGTTTGACATGAACTGAATTTGGAAGTTGGCGGGTGACCGGGTTTAACTGCGCTGCAGAGGCCGCCTGCTGGAGGGACGGATTTGGATGAGACGGGTAGACGGACGGTTGACCAATCGAGTGGCCGGGAAGTTTCGAGGGGCTGAACGGCAGACTATGTGAGGGATCGGCAGGGACCTGTGGTAAGCCGCTAGCCTGGTTATGGGAGGGAGGCATTCCAGTGTGGAATGAAGCCGATGATGACGGAGTGGGTGGTAGCTGACGACCGTTGGGTACATCATTTATTTGACCCCGGGGGTTGGCGGACATCTGCCTCGTCGCCATATCCAAGTCGAGACCGAATAGGGATGTTGGATCGAAAGAGGGGTTCTGAGGCAGGAACGGGGTGGTGGTAGGCGGATGCGGGTTCTGTGGATTGTGAGGCCGCGCCTGGTGGGCAGACTGAGGTCTTTGAAACAAAAATCATTCATTCAGCCGCGCACACAGACGAGGACGGCGTACTTACAGCATCTTTGTCGAGGCTTGGAGAGACGTACAGGACTGGGGAGGGGGTGGGCGAACCCGAGCACGCTGAGCTTGGACCCCAAGTGTGACACAGCCAGTCACACGTACCCGTCACACACACTCACACCGTTACTACCACTATCATGCCTGCCTCAGAAATAGACGAAATTTTTGCATCCAAACCAAAGACAAACGGCTCCCCCCCCAAGACAAAGAAGAAGACGAAACGATCTTCGAGTAAACGATCCAATCCTGAGACTGTCATTGACCCATCTTCTCGACATCACCCCCAAAAACGCCAAAGAATTGACGGGAAGTCTGTCCTCTCAAGCAAAAGTTCCTCCCGAGACGACAACGATCGTTTCAGGGATTCGAGAGGGACCAGCTCTCGTGGGTAGTTTGGGGCTAACGCACACGCACGCAATGTTAACCCGTCGCCCTCAGGTCGAAAAACCGAAGAAGGGTATAGTATCTATAAGGAAGACGAACTTGGCATCGGAAATTCGGGTGGAGGTACGCCCATTCAGATTTCTGCAAGGTCGTCTAACTACACCTCCTAAGACACGCCACTATGCCCCTTTGACTGTAGTTGCTGTGTGTGCCATTTTCTTTGCAGACCAGACAAATGTTCACCCGCGCAGGTTTCTGATCATCCGTGTACTAGGAACGTTTCGAAAAGACAGACGCATCTAAGCATGTCTCCGATGTTGTGATCGCCAACTCCAGAAAAGTTTTGGCTCTTTCGAAGCCTTGCCGACCTGCGTTAATGCCGTGGTCTGTGAGGTCAATGTGCAGCCAACAATGACGTCCCTAGCATACACTTCTCATCGAGCCCTGGTGTCGTTCGAGAGTTCACAAAATCTTATGGACGACATGTTTACAACCTGGTCGAGTAGACACATGTGGTAAAGCAGAAATAAAAGCTACTTTCAATCGTCGTCGTCATCCACACTTGGGGACTCTTGTTGCCCAACAAGTTGGCTCCCGAAAGGATCTTCTCCTTCAGAAATTTTACGCATATCCTGCGCTTTTTTACTTCGTTTCTCCTCTGCACGACGCTCTTCCTCTGCTCGCCGTGTAAGGTACGCCTTACTTCCAACCACCTTTTCAGGATTCTTGCACAACTTAAGGCGACGATCAACTTCGCGAGCCGCTTCCACATCGGGCGGTTGTCCTTGTTGCATTATCATGTTCCCGATTGCACTATTAGTCTGCTCTAAGACCTGGAGGTACGCTTGAGCGGTGGTGGGATCTGGTGGCGCTTTCGAATCCAGCCACTTTTGACACAACAAAGGAGAAACGAGTGAAAGAGCAGCGAAAGCTATTTGTGATGGGGCATAGATAAGCTCCGCATCCGTGAAACGCGAAGTGCGGACATGCTTAAGTGCAGTCTCATAAACATCCATTGGCCGGAGGCTCTCGGTGAGATTAGGAAGGCTCTGCGGAGCGTGAGTTCGCGGACTCAGTTTGAAAGCGATGGAAAAGCACCTGGAGATCAAGCCACAAACCCCAAAGTGCTCGGTGAGCGTGCCACACCGCGAATTCAAAGTTGAGGCTCTGCGCAACTAGAAATTCCAGATCAAGAACGTCGGACTGGGAAGTCTTCGGGATATTGGAGGTATAGGAGTCCAGAGATATTGGATTGTTTGTCGTCTTCGTGGCTAAAAAGAGTGCGGTGAGCCTGTTCGTGCAAATGCATCGTTAGAGCTACCACGAGACCGGCGCATATGCACACCTACATGACATTCTTTGGATGCCAGTCCATGACTGTATTCTTGAGATAGAACCGTTTCAAGTAACTTATGGCGGTAGCTTCCACCTCTTCAGGGAATCGAAAGTGACCACATAGCTGAGGAATCTTGGTAACGTAGAGCTTTACGAGCAGCAATTCGTCGTCTGGCTGCAAGAATGAAACAGACGTTGATGATCCTGGCTAGGAGGGTTCAGCGAACAGGTGCTCTTATTCAACAAACTCTGACGACCACGCACCTCGTCAGTCTCCAAAGTTTTGCGGATTGCTGCGACTGCACCAGCGTTAAGAGTCTGTCGGACATGTCGAAGTCGTTCTGGGGAGTATCTCCAACTCTTGAATTGTGTGCTGGCCCCATAAAGAGGTACCTTTCCTGGCCGTGAGCTGCTGTGCGTCTCGAGGAGCTCAGCCGTCATAAATGCTGCAGACAAGCCCACAGATCGGTTACTTGATGGTGTGTGTAAAACCATCGAGTGCACTGTCACTTATATAGCCAACTTGCATGGGCGTCAGCCACCGAGTATGGACTCGAAGCACTCGCAAGCCTATAAGTAATGCAACGAACGACGTTCTTCGTTCTTCGTTTTATTCTCACCCCCCCACAAGACTATGGACAGGCTGTACGGCAACTATTGGGAATCCGTAGGTTACAGAGGGTCAAACACTCTATTTGGGTCGAGCGCATGGAAGGCCCCTTGCAACCACGGAAACAACCTGACGCGCCGTAGCTTCAGATCCTGTCGAGTTGGTTGGCATGTGCGACAGCATTGTTATCAAGCCAATTCCTAATCCATTCCACCATCCGCGAGACATTCCCTTGAAGATCCTCCATAGACTCACTTGTGAGTTCCACGACAACCTGTGACTGATAGGATTCCCTGGCTTCATCGGAAACGACACCCATGATCTCTGCTTCGTTATTTTCTTGGATTTTTTTCAGCGGATAATTTCTAGCAGATGTCAGACAGACTGGTCAGTGAGGATATATATCGGACGTGCCGCTTCTCCAGTCTCTCCCACAACAGAGTGTGGTCGCAACGCAGCACGATAACGAGGTCAATCCACCGCTCCGGAAATATGTCGCAAGTGTGCCAGTCCAGAATCAATCCGCCTCGATCGGCAAGTGGTTCTAGCTCGTCAAGTAGCTGCGCAAACGTGTCAAGAGAAATGTCGATGCACCGTGCCAGACTTACTTTGTCATCATCCACCGTATACGATTGCCACTCTTCGTCAAAGCCTTCATGTAATCCCTGGTCCTTTACCAAATCCCCGACGTTGATGTGTTTTAGGGTGATCGGTGATTCCTGTACGAGCAACTGTGCATGCGTTGATTTACCGGTACCCGGTGTTCCAGTGATGATGATGTTGGGGAAAGAGCGACTGGCAGCCATTTTGCTGAAGCGCTTTTGAGAATAAAAAGTAGAGGAACGGGAACCAGCGAAATTACTGTAATCAAGAGTTTAGATCCAGCACTGTCCCATGTAGGCTATAATAGACAATGTACTCATTCTCAATCATGAATCATTGCAGAGATCAAAGCGTCAGATCACAACTCACGTCGGAATGCGATATAACGCGCGTAGTGGGTAAAGCCGACTCCAGTGGTATGTGCACTCCAGCTAAGATCGAGGCTTCAGTTATGAGACAACTTGTGAGGAACAGAATTCCCACGGCTAATATTCTTCTTGATTTCGCCAGCTTCACCATGGAGGACGAGATTGTCAGCGTCATCCCCATTCACTACTCAGATCTTTTGAGCCCGAATGTCCACGTTCATCAGTTTCCGCTACTTTCCCGACCATTGCAGATACCGCCGTCTGCAGCCACTAGCGGGAAACGGATCCGCGCACGTATCAAGGCTGTGGCCCGCAAAGTGGAGATTCAGGTCCCGGCAGACACGCGACCGGGGATTTGGAATCAAGATAAGAGCAAGCAGTTTGGGGTTGCGCGTCTTGAAGATGACAGGGAGAAAAACCAAGAAGGCAGTAGCGCTAAACAGAGGGATGGAGAGGAACCGCGATTGACCGAAGTCCGCTTGCAAAGTGAACAAATACCTCAGCAAGGGGTGTATATGTTAGGGGTCATTCGTGATGGTAGGACCATGTGGCCGAGTCGCCTTTCCTTATCGTTCATCCCGTTCTTTAGATCGCTTGCACCTTGTTCCTGTCAGCGAAACTCACCAGTTTCGCCCAACGCTGACGTACTTGGACCTCACGTCGCGTAAGAGTGGGCGTTCGAAAGGAGGTGCTGGCACGGATTCGGATTCGGATGATTACCCTCCTGACCCAGATGAACCTGTGCCCGTGGTAGCTGCCGCGAAGAAAGAGAAGAAGCCTGCTGAAGGAAAGGAAGTGCAAATGTCGGCCCGTAAATTAGTCGAGGACAGGAACAACAGCATACAAGGTGGAATGTCTGCCATCCGACGTGAGATGTTGCTGGCGATGCGGGCAGTGGAGGAGGAGCCGTGGCAGGCTATCGAATTTTGCGACAGCGGGGTGCGTACATATATGCTTGACGAGTGCTTACGCGCGTATCTGACTTTTTTCGCCCCCTACCATCTTACACAGACGGAGGAGTCGAACCAGGTGTTCCAGTCTATACTTTCGGACGACGAGGAACGACTGGAGTGTAAGACGGGCATTGCTACTTTGTTGAAATCGATCCGGGGCTTGTGATGTGGTGAATATATGCGCCAAAAGTGAGAGGCACGTAAGCCCAAAGCCATCTCAGTAGACACCCAACATGTCCGACAGCGAAACAGAATCCGAGCCAGAGCCTTCCCTCACTGACACCCTCAGCCTTTCTGCTTTCGCTCAGGCATGTGGTTCGAAACCCTGTCAGGCCAAAGTCGCTCTTAAGTCTGTAGATTGGGCAACGAACACGCTGGCAACACTGGATTTTCGTGCGCTACGAGAGGCACGTTTTTAGCAGCACTACTTCTAGTGGTGTCCTTCAACGGCTTTTAGGATGTCTCCTTGCATGGTCTCGTTCAAGAATGCGTCGCTACTGTGTTGCACTCCATAGATATGCTCCTGCTGCCGCAGTCAACACTCTCCGACCAAGACCGGAACAGGACCCTGGCGGATGTATCGTGCTTGTGTGGGTGTCATGGTCTCGTATGCTGCCTCCTGCTGAAGTATGCAGTGTCCCCTTCTTTCCTCAAGCTTATATTTCAGTACCGTCGGCTCTTTCGTGCCGTAGCCGCCAAAGACCTTAGACCAGGGTTCGCGGTTCCAACCACAGTCTGCTGGGTCGATATTATCCTGGCAAAGATGGGCGACCTTTCCGAACTAGTTGCAGCGGACTTCCGTACGCGCCCTTTGGACAAATCCTTCACAAAGGTCTTTGCCGGTCGTCAACAGGAAGACAGACTGAAAGCTGCTTTGCAGTTGCCTGGTATTTCGACCGTTTCACGCACGTAGTTTCTTCTGATACAACAAAAAGATAGCTGGGACATGATGCCATCTCTACTTACGTCTGATCGTGCATCACCCGCTGCAAAGCGGTTGGTAGTACATGTATTGTTCGGGTCGTACGTGCTCTACCCTCAACTATCTGCGGCGAGTATTGGTCACGAACTCTTGTGAGTGGTACGGCCAAAAAAAGAATCCTCTTCCGGAAACTGAAGCTACAAATGAAGCCCGAGATCACTGCCCATTGGGTTGATGGAATATATCCTCTCTATCGATCGCCAAGCGCTCGACCCGATGGCGATCGCCGGCCAGGGCTGTCACTTCCTGGTTGAGCAGGATCGCCTCGTACATGCCATGGTTCTTACTTTACTTGCTGTGAGTCTAATGCAATCCACCTCTAGGTGACGATTGTTTGCCTCTAATTTCCATCCAGGTTACGAGCATGCCTGCGCAGACAGATACGGAGCCGCTTTCTGGCCCACCTTTCCGACCCCAAACCAACAGCGCGATTATCCGTCTGTTGAACTTCATCATGGACAAGGATGACTTCACACCTATAATCTTCTGTCCTTTGGAAGAAATGAATGTCGCCTCAAGTTTACTCGTCCGTTTGAGCGTAGTTCCTTTATGGTGCTTAGGTGTTTGGATGGAGTGTCGAAGTTTTCGCGCTGACATCTTCATTCATCTTGTGTGTTTTCTTGTTTCCCTATTTATGCAAATCTCTGACTGCGTATGCTAGGCAACGACTTATTTACGCCATCATGGGAGAGAGTCAAACGTACTCGGATCAGTTCTGTCCAATCAGGATAGCGGGTCCTACGGTCAATGCCAATACGTTGTGATGACATTTATGGAGGTGATCCAAATGCGCGTGCCCTGCAATGGATACTAATTGTTCTTGGCATAGGAACTGCTCACAAGGTGTACCACCGTGCTTTCTACAGACTCGCCCCCTACGGGTTCACTGCCATTCGTAATGGATATTCTTCACGAAACATGTCTCCTTGTGAGACGATCCCTTGTCGCTGGAAGATGTGGTTCGCATTATTCAAGTGGTTACTGCAAGGCTCTATTGGTCCTCGCTTTACGATTGTGTCGAATAGAACAAAGCACGGTAGGTTAGTAGTAGCAAAATGGCTCCGACGCAACACAGCTGACGTGACGTTCATAAAGTCAACAGTCTCGTTATCCAGAGCCTGTCCCTTATGCATGATTCCTACGTGAGCGAGGCGTGGAAAGTCATCTGCGGCGACTCGACTATCCCTATCCAAACTATCGTCAATGATGGTCTGTCTTGTCACCCAGGGTTGGACATATGTGCTTACTGCTCATTTAGCTGTTACGGCGGCGTGTACGTGAGTGGGGGTCTTACAAATGATATGGCAAAGCATATTGTTTTAGATCTCTGACCCAGATACCCGTTGAGGAAGAGCGGCTGCTTCAGGTGCAACAGCTCATGCAGTTACTTTTGATCATTGCTTCAAAAGGTGTTGATGGCCTCGAAGACCAATCTTTCGTTTGCATTGCCGAGAGTGTTGGCAGGAGCCTACACAGCACGTCGAGGAAGGGGACGCTCCTACTTGAAACGTTCTTGACCTTTGCAACAATTATTCGTCAACGCTGCCCTGGTTACAATAACAGCGAATCGTCTCACGTCTTAGATATGGAGATGATGAGATATATAGGTTCCGAGACAAGGGATCTGGTCGTTGCCTGTAAGCATGGATGATGGAAGAGTAGTCGCTGTGAAACACTGACTTAGCTCAGCCACTGTCTCTGCCTACATCATGTCTGCTCCCTTACTTGAGCCGTCTTGGTACCTTGGTGCATGGGAGTACCTATCCGATACCTTGTTGCTGATCAAATCGCACTTCTACGAACAAGAGGATAGACTTCTAGCCCTCGCGACCGGTCCGACGATATGCGATGCCCTTTTATTTCTGGTGAATCATGTAGACGATCATACTGGTGAACGCATCGCTGGTTGAGACCGCAGTACTTGCTGACAATTTCCCAGCAAATTATATAAGAGCCAGCCCAAAAACCAAGGTGTTATGCGAGACACTAAAGCACTCGGCAACATGCGAGTCCGGCAAGTCGTTGGAACATGGAGTGTCACAAAGCGCGAACTCCCTGCTGCTAGTAAGTTTTTGCGACCACTTGGGTACGGGCTGTTTCTTCTTTATCCGGTGCAAAAGCTCCTCCATAATGCGGAACAACAAGAGTTGCATGGCCCGGCAGCGAAATCGCATTTGAATTTAGGATACCAAGTAGCTCTTTGTGAACATCGGGGTGCCACGCGGTTGATACTTGTTCACAAACCCGCCAACAAGGTAGGGGAAGGAGAGGTAGTGTAAGGGAGATGGAGTGGGAAAAAGGAAAACAGTCGTCTCCTCCTACGACTAGTACTCGTCAACGATGGCATAGCACTAGCAATGTGACAGCTTGTGATATACTCTCTGGAGAGTGCTCCGTCCCGAATTTGCTTAGCATAGCCAGTTCCTTACGTAAGATTCGGTCATGTCATTTTGATGCGGACGCTGTCGCCCCGAGTGCTGTTCTGGATTTCAGAGGCGAGCTATGTCGTGTTAGCACTCATCACGGGATGTTTCTTTGCCGGTTCCCTCGTTTCCTTACTTTTACAGGCGGTCAGGACCGCGCCGACTAGGTCCTGGAGGAACAACTGGAATGCAGTTTGCATAGCCGCTACCTATGTCTTAGTGGTTAGCACTTTCCACCTTCTCGCCCTAAGACTTGAATATTTCCTCACTGTCCAGTTCCTGGTCTCCATTGCATTGTGCATAAGGCGTCGAGTTGCAGTTCGGAAAAGCCTACAGCGGATATCGAAGGTCTACACGACGGTTAACCAGACTCAGGCTCCCAAGGCAAGTTTGTCATGACAATGGACGCGGTCGTACTTACGCCTGTACCAGCAAGTCCGCGAGTATATTTCTCAGGAGTTTTCCCGGGCTTGCCTGGTGTCGTATGAGTGTCAACCTCGACACATCATTCACCCGGGTTGGGGTAGACCAGGTAAGTAAACCATATTCTTCACTAGTCATCAGCCTGTGACTGATGAAGCGTGGGGTTTCAGGTACAGAGTACTGTGGAATCCGCTTCCGGCGTGCATTACTGGATACCATTGCTGACATTGGTGTGTCTCCCGAATTTGTCGTTAAACTAGGATTCGGCAGAGTCTCACCTTCCACCACGAAGATGCCAAGGCGCACTTGGTTATTCCCAGTCATCCACGACTGAAACCTCATGCTCGCATGCTGCACCATTTTCGATTCATCCTTCCTTTACTACCAAAGGACGGCGATGGACTCACACCCCTTCATTACTACGACTCCTCAATCCAGTTGGCGCGGACATCCCATAGGGAACCCACTGAGGAAGAATTCCTGATCGGTATGCTAGCCGCAAACCAAATAGGAAAAATGTAGGCAATGTTCACTTGTCATCTCACGATGGCTTCTCATTCCTCCGTTATAGATTAAATGAGTGTCGGATCGAGATGCTGGAGGACTCGAGCATTCGGCTGACCACTCCAGTGGCATGAAATTATTGTAATATGCGATGTGCGTGTAGCTATTCATATTCATATTGCGGTCACTGATGTAACCACTTAAGTTTCTCTCCCGCCCTCATTATTCTAACCAGTAGATTAAATTGCTACCTTGGGTAACACATCTTGATCTGGGCTGGCTTTGAAAGTACGGAATCCCGCGCCTTCTGCGGGACTAATGGAAACGGGGGGTTCGCGCCCGACGTATACCAGACACGAAATAACGCAAAACACGTTTGTGATATTGGGGTGCAGCACCACGCGCGAGATTCCGCTTCCGCGTCATGAGATTCACTGCGTTTGCCAGTGCCTGACAAGGAGGAGAGTCAACGGACACAGGCCCTGAGTCATTTCGTGGCCACTACAGTGGCTTGACGAAAAGCAAGCGGCATTTCACGAGTGCAGACGGATCTTTGGCCAGAAGGCATGCTCCCAATCTGCTAGGAGAACGAAACTGCGCGATCTTATGGCAGGAAGTATATGGTTATTCAAATATCACATCACTTACCTCGTGCAAGGGTTGACACGTTCCAACACGACAAGACGCACTTTGATGTACGCGGGGCGGAGATTTACATACCTGCTGGGCTCTCTCCGTGGACGGGTACGACTCAAATATGAAATAGAGTCAAAACAATTCCTGGTTGGTGTGAGACTGAGGACTTGATGGCACATTCTTGACATTAGCGATGCTATCCGTTTACCTTGCCTTCCAACGTGGTCTCGGTTGGCAACAACCCCGAGCCACGTTCGCAGCAACAAGAGCGAGTCTAGGCAAAAAAATTTCTATTGGGCATCCGCACATGGCGTCTATATCATCCTGTACTAATTCAACGATCAGTCGCCTAACATCAGAACAGGAAGACCTAAGCAGTGTCCGTCAGTGAAAGTACGTTGCAACAAAAATGATGCGACAACCTGATCCTCGAGTTTGCTAACAGTGCGGGGTGCAGGGTAATTCAATTCAGCAAGGTGTTTCCTGTGTGGAATGAATAATGCAATATGTTTTTGACTACAACAAACGTACTTCATCGCTGTCATCATCGGTGGAGGACCTGGATGGAGAATTTACGGCCTTCATTAGCAGGTTCAATCTACGCGTCAACGACGAACTTACCACACATGAGAAGCTTGATGTCGTCGGCGGTGTGCGGCAGGTATTTTTCGATCTGTGCCTTCGTAACAAAGCCAACGCCACCAGTCCACTCTTCCGGTGGATTGTTGAGGACGTAGTAGACCGAGAACCGATTGGGATACGCGGCGGCGAGATCATCGAGTTCTTTCTTGAGAAGAATATCCTCGACATTGACGTTGGCATAGATAAGACTCAGACGAGTCCTGTCTGCGGGGTTCTTCAGTGCGGCGTGGATGATTTGTAGCATGGGGGTGATGCCAGTACCGCCGGCAATCATGCCAATCTCGCGCGCCAAGGTCGGGTTGTACTTGAAAAAGCCCTTGGGTCCACGGACTCGTACCTTGTCACCAATTTTAAGGAGGGACACGTAACGGGAGATGTTGCCCTTCTCGTAGCTCTGGGTATCACGTTCAACATTGGTAAGGAATAAGGAGGAGGTGGATCCCACTTGCCTTGATTAGAAGGTCAAAGTGGCCTAGGTCGTCGTCGCTACTAGTGGGAGTATAGCTGCGCACGATCTCCTTTCCATTTATTTCCGCGGAAATAGAGATGTGTTGCCCGATGGGTAAACCAAGGACATCATCGGGGTGACGGAGGGCGAAGCGATAACTAAGTGTCCGTGTCGGTCATTACACGCAGAAAAGTGTGGAGATGTGACAGTTACATGGCGGTATTTGGCGATACGACGACTTTCTCCTTTAAAGTGAACTCTTGCCAGACTTTGGGGTCGAGAACTGGCTTTCGTTCTGTAGGGCAAGTGGGTCGGCATCAACGAAGAGGGGGTGAAATGGTGAGGAACGCACTCGGCGACGCGAATTTGAGGTAGATGAAGGCGCTGCTAGCCAGGGCGAGTGCCAAAGCCACGAAGTGGGTATATCCAATTGTGGAGGAGGAGAATGACATGCTGTCTTTGCCTGCCGGAGTGGTATCACCCTTTGGCTCGAGACCTATGAGAATCAGCCTGGAGAAGTCGTAGCCGGCTTCCTCGAGCTTAGCGTTGAGAAAGCGCGAGCCCACGAAGAGGGTCGTGAAGGTGAGCAGAAACGAGCCGAGGAAGAGTACGTGGTCGTTCATGTCTTGCAGGCGCGCTTTAAAGCGTTTTCACTATAAAACAAGCGCCGGGTATCACTCGATATGTACTACATTCGACAACTGAAATTCCAGTGTGCGCCGTGGCTATCCCAGCCCATCTCCGTCTAGTTCGTCGATATCGACAACGTGTCAGACCAATGGCCGCCATCAACGAGGGCAACGCATTTTCATTTCGAAACAAGCCAGCGCATCGCCTGCGTTGGTCGCCATGGCGTGAAACAAACACGCGCAAATACGCCCCGTCGCCGTGTCGCAGGGGCCCCGACAACGAATAAGTTATTCGAACCGTACCGCCCGTCCGTCCCCCCCAACAACGTCGACTGCTCTGTTGAGGGCCACCCTCTCGTCTATTATTCTTTTTTCTTCTTTCTTTCTTTCTCTTTATACTTTTTTTCTTCGGTTATTTCTCTGTCATATTCTTCGTTCGATCGTGTAAAGAGCCGGGATTGGCTCTGCTGTCTGTTCTATCGATTGGAATTCACGCTGGTCGTGGTGTTCATATCATCTCCTTATCATGCCATCGACAAGCCAGGATGAGGTCCAGGTCCCAATGCCACGCAAAAGATGTCCCCCCACAGCCCTCCGCATTAACACTCCTCAGCATAACCCCCTTATAGTGCTTTCGACAGACGACACCTCTTCCCAATCAACCCCGTCCTCCCCCTCCTCTGAACACCACAAGAGTCCCCTCCAGAAACCTCGTTCTTCTAGAAACATGAAAAAACTATCTATAAACCTGCCTTCAGCGGATTCATCCACGAATTCACTCCTCTCTTCCTTTTCACCGCCCCAAAGCGCCCTTCATGACCCTCACCCTTTCCCCACTGCTGGGCCACGGCGTCCTTCCGTCCTTTCCCTCCCCAATACTACCGTCGCCCCTGCCCTTCATAGAAAGGACGAGGACGGTTCTCCCACCGTGCCCTATCTCGATGGTCCAATTCAGGTCCTTCCTGGCATCTGGCTCGGCTCCGAAGACAACGCTCGCGATTGGCCAGCCCTCATCCAACGCCGTATCAAAGCTATCCTCAACGTCGCCAAGGAAGTCAATTCTCCCTTCGACACATCCCCTCCTCAACCTCTTCGCCAGTTCGCCTCTACCCCTAACCTCGGCGCCAGAGCAAGGGAACCAGAATCAACCTATTATCCACCTCACTTACCCACAGGTCGTCCGGGAATACATTATCTCAAACTGCAGTGGTCCCATGGCGAACGACATCTCGTCAGCGAAGGTTTCCCCACAGCCATGGCTTTCGTAGATGCCGCTCTTGCCCGCAGTGAGGGCGTTCTCATACAGTAGGTAGACTGCCCACCCCTCCTACCCCTTTCTCATGTCCAATTTCAGCTGTCAATGTGGAGTCTCACGCTCGGCCACTTTGATGATCGCTATCGTCATGCGTGCTGCTGCAACGCGCTCCCCTTTCGTTCCTCAAGAAGTATGGGAACTTAGGGGCATGCAAGCCGCTTACTCCTTTGTGAAGGAGAAGAGTAAGCATGTGGGACCCAACATGTCGTAAGTGTGCGTGCCTTTGCAACCTGTCTTTAATTAATCCTCGCTCCACAGCCTCATTTACCAGCTGCTTGATTATGAAAAGGTTTTACAAGGTGGGAGTACTTCCCCTACCCGATCGGACAAGTCCTCGTCGATATCCGATGAGGAGAAGGAATGGGGACGCCGCCGCGATGCTTTTGCTTCCGAGGGCTATGAAGATCAGGATAACGATGCCATCCAGCAGGAGGCCAAGGATCTTGATCGTGCAATGGAAGCGCGTATCGTGGCGCGTAGGCCGTCAGCATCTTCGATCTGCTCCGGAATCGGCCAGAGTTCTACCACAAAAGGCCTGCACCAGCGAAAGCGAGCTGGGTCTGTCGCGAGTATACACACTAATTGTGGGAGCGTACTCAGCGAGAACCTGGTGGAAGCCGACGAGGAGGCGGAACTGTTGGGCGTTGGCGGCGGTTTTGACGATGCAATGGAACCGAGGCGGAGTCCATCCTTGTCGAGTGAATCTCCTGGTTCTCCGAGCGAGCGCGATTCCCGACTTCCTCTGACGTCCAACCATTTCCCAGCTCGCCTATTTCCTGTCCGTAGACATCTGTTGTCTGCTCCGTCGGCATCTCCCACCAAGCTCACGTTCCATGTTACGCCGCAATCCGTAGTCCGAGCGTCGGCCAAAACTACCCCGAGCAGGGTAAAGCGCCGGCCACCAACACTTGGAGTGTTACCCCCCGTTCCTCCCTCCCCGGTTACTCCAGTCGCTGTGCCCGTCCGTGACCCGCTTCCCCGGGTTCACCGAAAACGAAACTCTCGAAAACATGTGCCGCCTTCTCTCAAGCTTCCGGATTCCTCTAATCAGGTAGCTTTCCCTTCTAGAACAAGCCCTCGAACCTTGGCGTCTGCGTCCCAAACGCTCTTCGTCTTTCCTCCATCGCCCACCGTTTCTACAGCGACCCGTACGCCAGCCACCATGACTGTCACGTCTAGCATGCAACCCAATGCATACCCTTTCCCGTCACAAGCCACGCCGCGTGTGGCAATGGCCTCCTCCAAAGGTCGTACGATATCGTTCATAGGAGTTGGCTCGTCCGCGGTTGCCACCACAGCGCACTCTCGCGTTGATGCCAGAGGCTGGGTGGGCTTGGAATAAGCTCTAACGACACAGTAATGTGGACAACCACTTGTTTTTGTGCCCCTTTGCCATGCCTTGTCCCAGAGTAGCTATTCACTTGCGATTTTGTTGCGTCTCGTTGCACATTTGCACATTTGTAAACCAGTTCCTGCACTTCGCTATTACTACCCATGTCACGTCGTCGGTTTATTCGCAGGAGGCTTAGAGACCAAGGATAGCGTGCGGTATGTCGGAGCAGCCGCTTCCAATTCTGAGCGATGAATATGCTCCTCTACGAAGTTGGAAGCTGGCATGTATGTAACCGTCTATCCGAAGATCTTGCCGATGCTGTTCTTAACAACACTAGTCATGATCTGCCCTCCAATGCCTCCAATGCCCGAGTTCCAGCCTGACCCAGCAACGCCACTCGCCCACCGCTGTTTAGCATCCCTATCACTATAAATGGTGAGCAAGAAAGGTTGGCACTCGTCATTTCACTTACGCATAGGTGAAGCCTACTGCGTTCGTAACATTAAACACCAGCGCAAGCACCACGATGGGTATGAAGCTATAGATATGTGAATAATAGCGATGCACTAACCGTGCATCGGAAACGTACGAAAGATTGAATCTCAGGATAGATACCACGAATAGCAGTAGCCAGCAGAGTGGAAAGGCGTAAATTGCAATCTAAAGCACGTTGCGAACGCATGGGGGTGACAATTCAATGGGCGTACACCTTAGCATTACAATCACCCACCCAAAACATCCTATATGGGAAACGAGTGTCAAGTTTCAGATTGAAACGTGCAGTTGCGATGAACGGAAAACTTGCCTTGAGTCAACGGGGTTTGCAGGACGGGATGGCTGGGTGGTGGGGAGGAATGGAATGCCAACAAGCGGTGAATATTCCGAGAACGCCGCGAGGAAGAATGGGAAAGAACGCACATCTCTGCTTTCGAAGACCCAGTAACTCTCTCCATCCTCATCAATCTTAGGTTTCATTTGAGACTATATGAGGAGTCTGGAACGTCAATGTCCAGAACATACCTGATTCCAGAACCGCAGCCCGACCAGTCTGCGGCCGGCGACATTCTTAGGGAGTTATCGGTAAGAAGAACGGCGCGAAGATGTTTATACCCACTCGGCAATTCCAAAAATCCATGGCGAGGAGTACGACAACCACGACGGTCTGTGTTCGTGTAAGTCACATCCCGTATGTTAATAGCATCAGAAAATCACCTACGGAGAGTACATAGTTGTTGGTAAAGAGGCCACAGAGGATGTAGACCGATATGGCTGCTACTCGGAAGAAGTACAGACAAAGCAACACCACCGGGTGCGCAGACTGTAGCGCGTATCAGGAAGGTGAGGGCTACAACGGTCCATGGATGATTCTCAGCTTGTCTTAGAATGCTAGGAAGGGCTAGAAAGAGCACGTCAGTAACGAAGATGCCAGAGTAAGTGCGAGAACTTTTGCACCTGATTCTGCATCGTTATGGTTTGAGGCCATCGCTGGACTGGCAGCAAGGTTTTGCCTCTGTTGAGAACCCACATTCGGCTTGTTCGCGTTCTCTGCAGACGGATCGTCTGGTTCAATGGTCTGTAGCAGTGGTACCGTCTGAGTGCTCATATCGTTCTGGTCTTCCACCAGACGTTAGGAGGAACTAGGACGTCGTTGGACACGTCACGTGGATGGATCGCAATCGGTCTTGCCATGACGAGTGCACTACCTCGGGACGAAAGCTGTCCGCTGTTACCACAACGTTCGGCGCAGGGTCGACGACCCGCTGTACTTCCTGCTATCGGACGCCTGAAGGATGCCATCGCTGCCAACCGCGATATTCCTGAGTTCGACGTTCGTCCCGACGAACGAACGGCCTTTCTGACGCTTGTGTACATATACTTGTACCAGTCTTACTTTACCCCGCCAGCTAGATCCCAGGATCTGACGTCTGTTTGGAACTCGGCCAAGGACGTTGCATCATTGGCAAGCGACACTGAGAAGCGCTTGCTTGACCTGTGGTCAGGGTACCTAGACACGAACCCATCACTGCAAGAAGTCCAGTCTGTGCTGTGGTCCAAGTTCCCCTTGCACCCTGAATCTGTGCAATGTCTGAGAGGTGAGTAGACTATATTCTCAAGAAACAGCCTTTGCGTTCTGAGCACTACACGTTTCAAGTGGTGGATTCCTTCTTCGCCGAACATGTCCCACCAGCATTCTTGACTCAACCCGTCATTCAGGCTACCATGATGGCTACCTGGGAAAAAGGTCTGCTTTGCAACGATGACTCGAGGCGTCAGATATGGCAACGTTTTGACGCTCTGACCTCGCCCAGGTGAGGCTATTCATACTCGTGTCGCGTGGGTGCTGTCGTCTCACGAAATTTAAAGGGCAATGCATTTCCTCCATCTCTTAGGCCAGCTAATTTTTGTTGGCACTCTAGCTCATTACTTGCTGTACCCCCCGTCATTCATTATGTCTTTCAGCTACCGCTGGTACAGTGCACGCGAAACTTTCATCCTGGTCATTGCCGCTTCTTCCCTCTTTTCTCCTTGGACGGTGTATTCGCTATCATATATCCTGGTCCTCCTCGGCTTTCTCCTCACGCTACCCTCAGCACCTCTCCCTGGAAGTTTGTCATTCATTTTCCTACATTTGGGCCTAATGGTCCACGTTGTCTCCCTTCACCTCCCTTATCCACCGAGTATCGTATATCTTCTTTATCCGAGTGCCTTCGTGCCACTTTCCACGTTGCTGGTACAAGGAACTCTCCGAATCTTCTTTCCTGCTACATTGTTCCTTCTGCCTGCCTTCCTCCTCGCTTCGTACCTAGTGTCCGCCTCCCTTGCCGATACCACACTCCAACTCCCTAATTTAAATCCAGCCCCCATGGACTCGCGGACCTCCTTTTCTATTCTTTTTCTTCTCGTTTTTTGCATATTTCTTTTTGCAATTTTTACGGGCATTTCTGTGGCGGAAATGACCCTCGTCACTTCGGGCGAACCCTGGGATCGATATGCGCCTGCAATAGGCAAGTTGGCTCGACAACGATTCTACTGTACCGTCATCCGCCATACTGGACATGTCTTTTTTCCGCCGTTCAATCTCTTGCGGCTGACTTTGTTCATTTTAACTTTCGTCCGCTCAATGTTCGGATATCCACGAGCGCCAATGGCCGAAAAGGTGGAGGTAATCATATGGAGGGCGAGTGTGGGGTTACTTGGGACAGTGGTCGCAAGCATTTGGCTCTGGGGTTCGATCTGAACTCCCATTAGACAGATTTAAAGGTGTTAGTCGCAGAGTATCACAGACCAATATTCATGTAGAAGTGCCGACCGAGCTAAATACGGAACTACCCCTCGACTCCTAAATCGAGGTGCAGATGACCACCACAGACCGCGACGACCACCGTCGAGCACCATGTCAATTCATGGATCACGCTCATACACGGCCCTTCCTAAAGGACGTCGAGGGACTTTCGGAGCAGCCACCGAGGATGACTTCTTGACTGAAGAGCCAAGGCAGATACCGTCTGCCTCTGCGCTTTCCGTTCGTACTCTGGCCTTCCGTGGACCTATTCCAACGTTGACAACGTTGGCTGCTCGCCATTTTGTCGAAAACATCCAAACTCTATCGTCTAATGAAGAGCTTTGGAGGTACGTTAGAGTGTGGTTAAAGCATCTGCCAGACATCCTAGTGCCAAAACTATTCATTATGCTGCAACGATCTTGTCCAAACCTCCTCTCGCACGGTTTCATCACGCTGGTATGGACAACAATGTCACTCTGACGCATCACTTGTCTTAAGCCTGTTTGGGCAGTATTTTCTTCGTGGTCCTTCGATCTTGCTTACCAGTGCCTTACCGGGTGTACAGAAGCAGACTATTGCCTCCATTACACGGAATGACACCCTTCACGAGCTCCATTTGATTGGATTTGACAAGTATCAGAACTCACTCTTTGCATCATTGGTGTCTAGCCTACCACAACTGCGAATTCTCGTGCTTCGGTGAGATGCAACGTGCAAGTACCAGGGCTGGCTGACACTGGTCCAGCGGGTGCACTCAAGTCGGTGTAAGGACTGCGAAGGCTGCCGCTTCACGCCGTTTCTTGGCTAAAGTTAACTTCAACTATACTGGAGTCACCCCAGCATCGCTCAGTGACATTCTCTGTGTCTGCTCGTCGTTGGAAGTCTTGAAAGTGGCTGGAATATCTAGTTGGGTAAGTGTGAACCTTTCTCGTCCGAGTGTGCTACAGACGGTAGTGTCTCACAGACAGACGCGACTTTCGCGAGGTTACTTAATTCTCTGTCCGAGACGAATGTTGTCTTGAACAGCCTGCAAAATCTGAAGTTGAGGCAACTTTCCCTGTCCGACGTATCTGTTCAGCGCTTTTTGGCTCGTTGTCCCAACCTGAAGCGTTTAGATGTCTCTTTTACGCACGTTCGCCGCTCACCATTTGGGACGAATCCCATTCCTGCATTGGAGAAGCTGACCCTCACCTCCACAAACATGCGTCCCATGGATATCATAACTCTAATCGCAGGCTTGCCTCATCTACAGACACTCGCTCTCGGGGCGATTGGTGGCGGTGAACAACGTTTATTTGGTGCCGCGAGGAATCTCTCTGCGGCGGTTATGACCGACGAGGTGCTAGCCCTCCTCACAGATACACTTATAGCGCTCAACGATTTAGAGAAAGTCAGTCTTGTGGGCAACGCCCAGTTGGGGCTGACATCCCGAGGTAACGGAGCTCTCGCAGATTTCGTTCGGAGAGTGGGAAGGAGACTGAAGGTAATGGATAGGCCCGCTCGCCTAAGTTTACCCTTCATCTAAAACACACGGGAATAGCAACTTAACCTTTCCGGTCTGCTGCATTTGAGGTCAAGGGATATGTGTGGGTTGATGGGTGAGGCAAGCGAAGACCCACCGCGATTGGAAGACCTCGGTCTGAATCACACGGGTGTGGACGATGAGGCGGCGCCATACCTATCGCGTTGCTCTTCGCTTGTTTCACTTAGATTAGCGGGGACCAGGATAACCAGTCGGCTCTTTTTCCTTGCGTGCACGCTTGCTGTTGATATACCTGTGCTCTACAGGTGTTGGGCTCTTTCCTATCATCGATGCGTGCCCGAAACTCGAGCAACTTGATCTCACCAGCTGTCGAGGCATCAAGATTGCAGATCGACGCAGGTTCTTTGACGTATGTGTCCTCATGTGTGTCGAACCCCTCAAGTGTATCTGACTTTTTGCTTCTAGGTTTGGGAGCGAGACAAGGCGGCTGCCTGCATGTAAGGCCTCGAGGCTGCAAATATTTCCATTTTGGGCGTACTTTGTCTTCAAACTAAGCGACGCCAGTGATTTTATGTAGTACAGTGACGTAATGGGCCATTGTTATCGTTCTTTTATGTACGTCGACTGGGCAGGCCAGCAGCCAGTCCGCCATCGACAACGACACGCTCCCCCCGTCTGTCCCTCCTCAACGCTCAGCCTTTGGGCGACCCCCTCACTCTTGCCTGTCGTTCGCTAATAACATTTGTCGCTCGTTCAATGTTCCACTTCTCCATGGATCGTCTTGCTGGTCTTGACAACATCATCCTGAAGATCTCCCTTCCTTCTAAAGTATCGCCAGTAATACCTAATTGCCCCATCAGCCATGAACCTTACCCCGAAGTCGAAAAGATACCAAGGCGTAAATCCCGGGCAGCGGCTAGGGTCGCCTTGGGGGATAAAACCAATTCGAACAGCGTCGTACGTAGCGTTCCAGCGATGGCTTTCCAGATCTGATTTTGCGCTGCGTAGCCAACCAATACTACCCCAGAGGGGAGACCCGAAGATCCTGCCCTACTCGCCGCACCGCGTCCCAAGCCCCGCAAACTTGGTGGCGAATCTCCAAGCATGAAGGCTGCTCTCGACGATTGTTATCGCCCTCTTCCGCCTCTGCCCTCCGCCTCTCCACTAAAGTTACCCTCTTTCCTCGACCTCTCCACGGCACCTTCTACTCCCTCTACTCAGACGCGATCCCAGGGCCCATCATCCTCCCTACCCACCGCCGTTCTCGTCCGTCCGACGCCTATATCATCTCGGAAGCGATTAGCGAGGAAGAGCAAGAAAGAGGACAAGATTGGCCCCCACTGGATCCCTGCTTTCCATCACCCAAACAGTCCTTATGTTCCTTGGACGTCATCCGTCCGCGAACGCATTCTTCCACCGCCATCATCTACATCCATCTCGCCAGCTGGCGAATCTCTCCGTTCACGCAGTGGCGCTGTTGCGCCGGAACCTTGGGCATCATCTACGTTTTCGGTCGGGCACAGAGAAGTTCCGAAGACGACCCGAGTTGCCAAGTCCTGGATGAACATTAGAAATAACATTAAGAGTAAGATCAAGACAGTAGCTGTGCGACTGGGAATGGCCAAAAAGGCTTCAAAGGAGCCGCCCGAAACACTCCCTACTCGATCCTCCCCTAGTGCCAAACGTCCTTCCGTAGCCCCACAGGCCACTCAAATGCAGAAGGCCGACCACCTTGAAGCTGACGACCCTGTCTATCCTGCTTCCTTTGCCCCACTCGCTTCGTCCGATTCTGTTGCGCTTGCTTCCTGGCTCGTGGAGCGATGTGGTACAACGACCGGAGTTCCATGCCCTGACACTCCCCGAGGGATGTCAATAGAAGAATACGAATTGATCGGCAGCTGGCTTGACCTTTGTCAAGGAGAACATGAGTGGGTTTGTGGCCACCAAGAATGTGATCTACATCTTGCTGATGGTTCTCCTAACGCCATGTGCGGGCACATGAAAGTCTTTCGTTCAGGGATGCCATTCGACGGTGATGACCTCTGCAGGATGGTTACTCAGCCAATTACTTCACTTGCGATACTGTCGACTGAATCGCTTGTGGTGCCCACTCGGTTCTGCTCGCTGCCTCGTTTACCATCTCAGTCCTTTGACATGACTTTGATGTCTTGCCATGCAAGAAACAAGTGTGCGACGACAGACGCAGAGCGCTGTCTGCCAGGGAAGAAGTCACGGGAGTTTAGCATGCCAGGTGGATGGACCTTTTACTAATTGTATTGAGCTACCTCGGACCTACACGTAGTAGACACGCATCCTTTTCCATTGGAACTCGCCATTGCATCCCGACTGGAAATCATGATTTATCGCATTATTTACAGCAATGTATAATGTAGTGTATATTTCAATTGTACTTGTACATTGGCACATCGCGTGCAAGTGGCTTTGATTGAGAAAATGGAATGAGACGACAACGTTGCTGGGCAGTAGTACAAAGCGTGTGGCGTCTATTGTCCGAAAAAGGCAGTCGTTGTGGATGCGCTCTCCGATCAAAGCGACGGGAGGCCGTGTCAAAGCCATGTTCCGACACGCTTTGGCCGCGTTTCAAAAAGGACGAGAAAAACAAGAGGTCAATGCCCATCGTTGCACGGTATTTTACCCCCTCGCACAGTGACTAACCACCAGTCAATTCCCTTCACATCATCTCTCCGCCGACAAGCATGCTCGCCACGATTTCTGCTTCACCCTCTCCGGAGCCGGGAGCAGGTCCCAGCAGCCTTGGCCAACCACACGAGCCCCAGCTGCGGGCCCAGCTCTCGTGGGATGGTCTGCCTTCATACAACAGCCAGCCCACCATTCTCCCTCCTGACTTCACAATACCATACTGCTTCGACCGCAGCTCTGTGTTCTTTCAGGTTCTTGCGGCAGTATACAAGCCGCCGCCGCCGATGCCTACCCGGCGTCGGTGGACACCTCCCCAAGAGCACAGGGACAGGTGCAGGGCTATGGTCCACTTTGCCCCTCCGCTCGTGGATGAGGATGTTTCTAACGATGACAACGCGAACCCGGTTCCTCCACCTGACCAGCTGTTATACAGACCACGCGGTCAATGGGAATGGTCGACGGGTTTGCCAATAGACAACCCTAAATCTTTACTGCCACTTGGAAGTGAGTCACCCTTTCTCGACGGTCTTTCGTCCCAATGTTGATGACGACGGCAGCTGGTTTAATGTGTGCGGCCTCGATCAACACCGGCTTTATAGCCGGAAAGCAGATCAAGTATATTTGCAGGAAGTGAGTGTTTACGATCTCTCGTTGGCCGTGCACAACTTCATGTTCTTGACTAGATGGAATACCAACAAAGAGAGGGACTGGATCGGTTTTCACTCTGAGGTGCGTCTCGACCAAGCCTAGGTAATCTATAGCCACTGAACGCTTATCCCAATAGCTCGCTCTCTACACGTCAGAACAGTATCTCAAGCCTCTCCAAGGGGACGTCGTTCCTACCATCATCGGCGTGCATGTCATGCCCGAAGCTATCAGCGTCACCATGGAACTTCCGCACGATTCCTTCTGGATTGAATCCTCTCCGACGATGCCCGACGTCCTCAAAGAGCGAGTCATTGCCGCATTCGAAAAGATACACGCACGCGGAGTTCTCCACGGGGACCCCGAGTTGCGTCACATGCTCATTGGTGCGGATGGTCGAGTGACCATCATCGACTTCGGGATGAGTCGCGCGATTACGGCAGACGACTCGGTCGATCTCGAATACGCTGACCCAGAGGAATTTCTACTGGAAATGCGCAAGGTCAAGTACAAGCTTGACTACCGTGGGGCGAGGAAAAGGGAAGCGGACAAGGTCCAAGCTTACCTGAGCCGAGTGAGGAGGAACGAGCTGAGAAGAAGAAAGTGGGAGCGCCGAAGAAAAGGAGAGAGGACTGGGTATATCTCACCCTATGAGGACGAGCCTGAGGACGAGGTATCAGAACCTCCGGTGCACCATCAGGACTTCAGAGAGGACTGGATGAAGGCAGCCGATGACAAACCTCGCCGCGTAGTCGTCCCCGGACAGACGGAAGTTGACATCGTCAGCTCTGTACAAAACTTCATCGACGTGGTCGGAAACATGGAACATGAAACTCCGAGCGACCACGACACTCTTGCCTCTGCTCTCACGACTGCGTTTATACGGTCGAAACGGAGATTCGACGAAGCATTTGAGCTGCCTTCGACATGGCCTTTCCCCGAGAAACGCCTGCGATCCGGGTCACCCGAACCTCATGTAGGCGAACGTTGTAAGTCTAGCGTTGTTCTCCATTCCACCGATTTCTTATTGGTACCATTCTAGTCGAACGAGACAACCATAACAGCCGCAGATTGAAACGCGTCACTTTCGGAGGCGAGAGCCACAGACATATAGATGCGTTGACTGGTCGGGTGGTCCGATGCGGAGAGAGAGCCAAAGTGATGCGCCAATGTTCTCATCCAAAGTGTTTCAGGACGAGATGTAGGAGAGAGCTTTCTCGAAGCCCTTCGTCGTCGTCTATTCAACTCCAGGGACCCGAATTCGTAGCGGAACCGCAACGCAGCTACACTGCGGTCCCTTCGATACCCCCCCGCGGTATTCTGAAGAGAAAAAGAGTGGTAGATTTGGAAGAAGGGCAGGGCCTTGGCCAGTCAAGTGGCGCAACCAGGGACGCCGATGACACCCTCGTGCACAAGAAACCGCGCACCTCAGCTTCGTCATCGTCCACTCCGCGTGCCAGGAGGGCGGCGCCCCGGCACCGTCGCAAACCTCCGGGGTCAGTCATCAATCTGGTGACACCGGAACCTTTCGCTTTCGTGCTTCCTGCTTGGAGGATGCTTTCGACATTGGTCACCTCTTTAATACCATGGGGGCGCTGATTGCATTGGTTATTTATCCTACCCTGTACTCGTTCTTCGCAATTTAGTTCCTGTACCACTGTTTTGATCCCCTTTTTCGACCCAAGTAATTACTTGGTCCTCTTGCTCGTACGCGTGGTACTGTACGCTCAGCTCCGAGATGCGGAAGCCAGTGCTGGCCTGGCACTGATACACACCACTCGATGTGCTCACGGTGTATGACATGCATACTCACGATGAGCATGGAGTGCTATACCTTGTGTGACACTTTGGGCTTCCGGTCGAGATTCGTCAACCACTTACTGGCACTTAGTCCCAGCTTCCAATCTCGCTGTCTCTCCATCACCATCCCAACCCGTTGTCTACTATGTCGCGCGTCTATCATCTACTCGAACCCTTTGGCCATGACACGTCAGGGCGGTGGATGCAAGTCTCATACAGGTTATTCTACGGGTATATATTACGATCTGGCGTGTTCAGCATCAGCGATGCTCCTACGCCATTCAGACTCGGAGCGCAGACGTGTCTTCAACGTTGATAGGCTACGACGACTTGCAGCGGAGACCATCGAGTCAGAGTCTGATCGGCTTTGGGCCGGAAAGCTGGGCCATCATGACACCCCCTCTGCAAGGGACTGGAAGAGGATGCGTTGGTGGGGGCCAGCTAGGAATAGGAACATGTGTGGCTCTGATCGCAGCACACTGGCCCCTGGACGACATGTGTTCCGCAGTGTCGTATCTCATCCGCCGCACTGAAATCTAATTTTCCGAGTACAGGAAGCTGCGCAGTACCCAGATTATTGCGACGCACAGGATGCTCGGACCCAATGATTACATTGGGATTGCCATCGTAAGGGAAGTTGGCATCGTGGATGTCCTTGTGGTCTTTTTCTAGATGGAATCGTGGGTCGAACCAGCAGACCACATGCGAAATACCGCTTTCTTAGCGGTCGCCGGGTCGAACCCGTGAGCACCCGTTTCCATGCATCTCAAGAGTACGAGGACACAGCCTATATACACGGATCAGTGGCGAGCACCGCCGCAAACGTGCCAGGCCAGCTGGAAGAAGACTGATATGATGTGCGTCCAGGGAGGTTGAAACGATACGAGGTTTTAGTTAGCGATGTCCCTCAGCAGGATCGAGTCTCAAGCTTCAAGAATCGTCATGTGTTCCTGATATTTTTGCCTACGACTTTTGCGAGTCCTTGTGATAGGCTAAAACTAACATGTATTCCATGTGGGGGGAGGGGAATCACCCAGCCCACTTTCGCTGAGTTGGCCGATCGACTACGAAGGCACCTTTGACAGCATGCACGAGGGTACTTTTTTCGCCTGGCAGTTCCATTGTTCCATCATAACGAATGCGATTTACCACGCATCCTCCAAGGACAAGCGTCCTCGTTACAGTAACTGCCATACTTCCGGGCGCGAACAGCATTCGATATTGGTAGTGCAATTTCTGGGTGAGGGGCTCCTGTCTCCTATACTTGTTTGCCATCTGCTCATAGGATCCTTTACTTCAAAAGTCGTCGTGCCAGCGGAAGCACTAGTCGAGTAAAGACTCGCCGTTTTTTAAAAAAATTTACGTATCGCATTTTCCCCACCTGCGCTCCCCACACTGCCACGTTCCACGCCTGCCCCATAAATCTCCCGTTCTTCCGTCCTCCATATATGTCACGCGGTTCCCTTCCCCGTTCCCCCCTCTCCCTTTGCTTTCTTCTCTCACCATGTCGGGCGACGCGCCGGAGAAGAACAAAGAGGTCTATGTACAAGATACGGAGTCGCTCGCTCATGGCCCAGTGGGGGGTGGACTGCACAGGCAGCTCAAGAATCGTCATATTGCCATGATAAGGTCATCCTCAACACTTCCGTCACCAGCATTGACATGCTGACCCACTTCCAGTATCGGTGGTGTCATTGGTACAGGTCTCTTCGTTGGCACAGGCTCTTCTCTCGCCAATGGCGGCCCTGTTGGCCTTTTTCTGGGTTATCTCACAATGGGGACGATCGTTTTTTCAGTCATGGTGCGCGAACGCCCTGCGCCTCACTTCATTTCTGCGCTTCTCCTAATGGCTTCCCTCCAGATTTCCTTGGGTGAGATGGTTGCTTTCCTCCCCATTCCTGGTGGTCACATCAAGCTGGCCGAGCGTTTTATCAACCGCGCGTTTTCATTTGCCATGGGCTGGAATTACTGGTACAACTGGACTATCGTTGGTTCGTTTCCCTCACATTCTCCATTTAATATTATGATTTTATTGTTCGGTCCGACCAGCTCCCGGTAAATACATTCCCCACGTCATAGCTGTGGGGCCATATCCTCACCGCCTACTTCTGTATAGCCGAGCTGTCGGCGGCAGCCATTCTAGTAAACTACTGGCATGCAAACGTTAATGATGCTGTCTGGGTCGCGATTTGTATCCTCGTCGTCATCACCATTAACTTGCTAGGTGCTGGAGCTTATGGAGAAGCAGAGTTTATATTTGCGTAGGCTGCCACGCGTCCAAGCTCGATTTACCCTTCTAACCCTACACCCCAGTTCGATCAAAGTTCTCACGATTACTGGCCTCATCATTCTCGGTATCGTCCTTGACCTTGGCGGTGGCCCAGATCACGACCGTATCGGTTTCCGGTACTGGAAAAACCCGGGCCCCTTCGTTCAGTATGACGGAATCGCTGGTGCAAAGGGACGATTCCTTGGCTGGTGGGCGGTCCTTAGCCAGGCTGCATTCTCTTTCATCGGTACCGAAATTGTCGCGGTAGGTCGTGTTTCACTGTTTTAATTCACGCGTTTAATCAACCCATCCAATATAGATCGCCGCAGGTGAAGCGAAGAACCCTAGGCGTAACCTTCCCCGGGCAATTCGCCGTGTCTACATTCGTATCCTGCTCTTCTACATCGGAGGTACCTTCGTAATCGGTCTTCTTGTTCCTTCGAACAACCAATCCTTGGTGTTGGAGAGTGGCACTGCCGCATCTCCCTTCGTCATTGCCATGCAGAACGCTGGCATCAAAGTGTTGCCTTCAGTGAGTATTCCCCAGGGTCAGTTGCAGCGTAACCTGACCCATATACAGATTATAAACGCCTGTTTGCTCAGCTCTGCTTGGTCTGCTGCCTCTAGTGACTTGTATACGTCGTCTCGAGCGCTTTGTGAGTGGTCATCTTTGCTGAAACAAACACAATCTGATTAAGCCGTGTCCAGACGGCTTGGCGGTCTCCGGGAATGCACCTAGGATCTTCTTGCAAACTACCAAGTCCGGCTTACCTCTTGTATCTGTTCTCTTCTGTGCTTCCTTCTCTCTACTGGCCTTCATGGCGGTATCGTCCGGCGCCGGCAACGTGTTCAAATGGTTTTCCAACATGACTGCTGTGACTGGTCTCATGACTTGGTTCGGTATCACCGTGACATACCTGCGCTTCTACAAGGGCCTTCAGGTGCAGGGTATCGATCGCACTTCGCTGCCTTACTATACGAGGTTACAACCTTACGCCGCTTGGTATGCTTGTATTTCTACATTTATCATATGCCTGGTATGTCGCTCTCTCGCAGTTTACGCACGGAACACTGATTATTCTCTAACAGTTCAATGGTTGGAGCGTTTTCCTTAAGGGCCACTGGAACATCGCTACCTTTATCACCAGTTACCTTCCTTTTATCATGTCCCCTATACTTTTTGGTGGCGCGTATCTGTACTACGGGAACCCCCCCGTGAGGGCGTCTGAGATGGACTTCGAGAGTGACCTTGCTCAAATAGCAGCCGATGAGGTCGAGGATCCCCCACCAAGGAATAAGATGGAAGCCTTTTGGCAGTGGCTGGTAAGCATCGCATTTCTTTTAGTCGGACTGCATTAACGTTCGGCACAGATGTAGTGGTTCGTTATATTAGTGTGATCGATTCTTCTTCACATAATACTTTGTAGTACTATCGTCGGGACACAGCACATGCGGTAACAGGCGCTGCATGTACACGCAATAATGCCCCGTTAAATTATTACTCTGCCAGCAAATACCGAAATTTACTCAGGGAACACGTCATTTGCTACATGTACGACTTTGCGTCCCGCAGTAGTGCTGGCCTGAAAACAGAGCGATCTTTCTCAAGTCCCATGTGAAGGAACGATGTGAAGGTGTCGTTGTCTCATTTTGATTTAGGACGAGGATTTACGTTATCTATGCGAAAAGTGGTTCCGGCGAAGGAGAGCGATCGAATTCGATCGCGGCTGCTACAGTGTAAGTACAGATGAGGATATGGAAAGCCCAGAAAGGCAGATGCAACGTGCTGAAGTGAGTAGTAAAAAATTTAATGATCGATATATACCGGTACCACAAAGTTAGCCCTTCCAGCGAGCTTAGTACGGAGAGACCCGTGCTGATAGAGGTAGAACACAAATGCACTCGAACGGTCAACTGTAGCGCAAGTTTTCTATGCTTTGGATGCAGGGATATGAAGGTTGATAGCTAGGAGGAACGTCAGAGCTTTTCAGAGGTGTTGGGATGATATCACATACCTCTAAACCATGTCAAGGCATCAGAAGGCGAAGGTGCATCAAAGTACAATATAGCTTTATTATCAACAATACGCAATGCTGCAGAGCACGACGGTCAGTTATCTGTCGAGTGATATCTATCAAAGTCCCAGCTTACCATTTCCATGAACGATACTAGCCGGTTGAGGAAGCGTTTGCATACGCAGGACTGCCCAAAGGTCAACGTGCGACATGGGATCCTTCCCCTCACTTGGGTCGCGGCAGAGTACGAGAAGGTCATTGCAGAGAATACCAATCAAGGGCCGAGGTGTCAACTCGGGTGCCAAGCATTCTACTTGCACGACCGAAGCATCTCCTTGAGCATCGAAGATCTCGAAGGAGACAACAGTTTTGCGGACGACACGGGTCAGCATGAGCGGGCCGTCCATAATAAGCCGCCTTTTTGGGAGTTACTAAGCACCACTGCCGATATCAACAACAGACGTACCTGTGCGGCTGCACCAGCGGGCTCGGGAACTTGCCACGGATTCTAGCTTGCCATTGAACCAGTTTTCGCCGCGACTCCGATTGACGCTTTCCCTCATTCATGTTAGTTGCCAATGACGATATCTCGGAGAGGGCCCTATCAAGTGCATCGTCGGTGAAGGAAGTGGGAGGTGTACTTCGAAGTAGTTCCTCAAGCTGAAGACCAGTGGTCAACATGCAGCAGAGTTACTAAACGGAATCAGACTCACGAGCAGGCGGTAACGGGGTATCCGTTGCACGGGTAAAAGCAAATATCCTTCCAAATTCAGTTGCGAGTGTCGCAGATTCGTACGGCACCGTTTTAGGAACGTTCTTATACGCTTTTTCTGCCCTGACGTGAGCGTGGCTACACTCCCTGTCGCTGATGGATCCACTATGATACCAGCTCCGGGGATGGAGACCGCGGCAAGGCCAAGTCCAGGCAAGTGTGCAGCACTAGTAGGGGACGTACTGGGTGCCGACATTTGGGGCCGATCAGTTGACCAACATTTTATGCGTTGAACGGAATTGTCAAAATTGCTAATAATTACCCCATTCAGTGAAATTATTGAGAAGGATTCATGCGCGGGTTCAGGTAATGGCTTACTTGATGTATGATGAGTACATCTTCATAAACGCGGCGTGCTTCATGAAGGTATCTGCCATCGCTTTCGTCACGTCGACGGACAGCTGGCCATCCGGGTCAAGTTCTTCGCCAGGTTCAGGGTTTTTCATCAAAGGTGCTGCGGCCATCTCGAGCGCCGGAAGGAAACTCTCCTTGTGGAAAGAAAATAGGGCTTCAACTCCGCCGAAAACAATCTTCCTCTCCGAAGCCGGTATGACGGTCTCCTTACTAGATCCAACACCAGTAATAAGGTTGACCGGTGCAGCACTCGGTTTGATGTAGATATCAACTAGTTCTTGCAGCCCCTTAACATAAGTCCTCTCGGTCCTGGTAGCAGGGTGAGCATGCAGTCGGAAGGTAACAATGCGGCGTGCGCTTACTCGACGATCTCGCGAACAACGAGTGCTCGTTTGCCCTTGTCGTCTTTGTATTTCCTCTCCTCAGAGGACCCGCTGCTATCCGTAGTCGCAATACTCACTGTCTGGGAGGCCGTACCTCTTCTAAGACCAGCTATACTTTCGGGAGAGCGCAGCTGATCAGAAATGGAGGCAGCCCGTGAGATAGCAGGGGACGGCTCGGACTGCGACCTGTCGATCACTGTTGGTCTGCGAGAACGAATTACCGGCAACGGCTCATCCCCTACATGCCCGTATACGCTGAGAGGATTGCTCTGAGAAAGGCTCAGGTCGTTCATGTCCCGCAGGTAAGCCATAACTGAGCGCAGAGCCCGCGTGTACGCTTCCTTTGCTCTTTCTTCCTCTCGGCGTATGGCGAATTGGCTCGCACCGGGCGCGGGCACCGGAGAGGGTGTATTACTCGGCTCTGTAGTTTTTTCTGCCTCACGGGCGGATGTCACGCCTGTAACAGACGGAGTTGGAGAAGGAACCATCAAGCCCGGTACGGTGCTCCCATCTATGGGCAAGAAACTCCTCCGTTTAGCAGCCCGCGACGCAGGCGGTGTAGAAGGGACAAGTAAGCCGCCAGATGCAGGAGGTGGAGGCAGCGGTGTACTTGAGACTGGAGCTGCCCCCTCTTCCTGCGCTGGTGACAATGCAACTATTGGCGTCGAGTTTGGCATCGGTCCCAACGAACCCGTCGTCGAGAACCGCACATCAATTTGAGGTGAAGAACCCGACGTTATGTTTGGGCTGGCTGAGCCATCAGGACGCGGTAGGCGGGCATAGGCAGTGCTTGGTCGCGAATTTGCAGGGGAGTCAGGTCTCATCTTTCCCATCGACATCTTTTTCAAAAACCCCCATCGGCTGCTCCGCGCTTTTTCGTTATTCTCCCTAGTTTGCACGTGTCGTAAATTGCTATGTCGTTCCACGGGACTGGGTGTTGAATAGCCAGTATCCTGAACAGTAGACAAACGCGGTGGTGAAGTAGGCGGAGATATCACTGGTGAACGGGTAAACCCACTGAGGGCCTCGGAGCCCTCGGCCTTACTGTCGAAAAGACTTTGTGTCAACATCGGCCTAGAGGAGCTACGGGCAGGGGTAAGCGCAGAAACACCCAAACTCGCGTAACGTTTCGGCCCCACGACTCGCTCAGTTTCGGAAGGTCCCATGGACATATTCAGCAGATTGGAACTGGATGCTGATGCGGAGATAGCAGGTCGGATAGGCGTCGCCGACAGTTGATGCTGTATAGCCTCGCGAGGCCGCTCAAAACTTGTTCTTAGCTCCCCTGCACTCTTCATCTTCCGAAGTTCGCGGTCGGCGAGATAATCTGAGTCGTCCCCACGCTCGGGTGCGTTAGCCGAACCCTTGTTGACGCTCGCCAATTCTGGACGGTTTTTGGAACGGTAGGCCCGGTTATTCGGAGTAGTCCTCGTACGTGTGAGACCCCGATCAGAAACGGGAGGTATAGGGGGAATAGGAATGATGCCTGGAGATGTCACCGACCGCCCGAGGGGAGGTGCTCGAGAGGGTGTGATAGTCTCATCCTCATCCTCATTTAAGTGTAAAAAGTTTGTTTTCACGACAACATCAGCAGCCTCAGATTCGTCGGTGTCCGTCTCCGTTTCCACAGACGAGGATGGTGCTGAAGTGGAGGGGACGGCGGAAACCGGTGTGCAAAGAGGGCTCGCAGGAGCCTTGGAGAGGAGGGGTTCTACCAAGGCCTGCCACGGACCCTGAAACGGATTACCGTCAAGATACAGTTCCTGGAGGGATGGTAAGAGACACAGCCAACTAGGCAGGGAATGCATCCTATTTCGCCTGACGCTGAGCGTGTGGAGCCTGTCAAGTCCACATAACGAGTCCGGAAGAGTACTAACACCCGTCGCATCCGCAATGAGCACCCGCAAAGATACCAGGTATGAGAGAAAGACTGGTAAGACGCGCAAAGGATTTGAGGCAATGTTCAGCTCCTCCAACCTCTCACAGGAAGCAAGAGCCGGAGGCAGGGCACCAAGGAAGTTAGCTGAAATGTCCAGAGCGAGCAGTGTGTGACATATCCTGGGTAACACGCCGGTGAGGAAAGAGGGCACCGAGTTTGGGGTTGTAGAAGAACCGATGAGGAGGTGGGTAGTATCTGAAATGTCCCTAGACTCAACGACCGATATAATGGGTGACGTGTTACACACCTGCATGAACGCTTAACTGAGAGATCGACATTCTTTCTCCTCTTACGATGAGGGCCCGGCCTTCTTCTGCCACGACGACTGCAGAAGTACGTTCCTCTCCCTTCTCGTCGGTGGTCTCTTCCTCTTCGCAAAGATCGTCAGTTTCGTCACCGCTGGTAAGCCCAGCTTCGTCTCTCTCATCCACTGTCTGCCAGCCCATGTCGAAACTTGGATGTTCTCGGAGTCTGGATGCGGCACCGTCGTGGAGAGCCTGTATGTTAATATGTCCAACTGAAGAGGATCTTGATCTGATACTCGCTGAGTATTCGGACCAGCGTGTTTGATCTATAGGTGTCCTTCCAGCAGATGATGATGTGTTATTCTCCCCTGCCAGGGCCCTTGCTACATCATCTGGAGTGATTTCGAGGGCGACGCCAATTTCCTCGTCGTCAGCGGAGACAATGTGGACGTGGCCGTAATCGCTGGCAGCCAGGGCACTTGCCGAGCTTGCGTACGCCGATGAACGCGTAGACGCAGAAGATGAGCCTGCAGACGAAAGACCCGGGAGAGACGAGGATATTCTGTCAGAAGTGCGGTTGTATGGGGAACGGTGTGGGTAAGGATCTGGAAACTGGGAAGGATCGACCAAGGGGGCTTTTGGAGGGCGTGCGAAAGACCGCGGGGGAGAAGAATCGTAGTGAAAAGAAGCCTCGTTGTCGGAGACAGACCTGACCAGATTGGACTGTGGCAAGACATGAATGCCATGTGGCAATGGCGTCGGACTGTTGTCACCATCGAAATGCAGACCCGCCATGGCACTGAAGCTCTGCGGCATGTTGTCTGGGGAGTGGGATGGGCCTAGCTGAGGGTGTTCGACGGCACCGGTGGTGGGTGTCGGGGCACGCGGACGCGATTCTGCCGTGTTCGGACCTGAGAAGGGCGGCGGTGGTAATGGAAGAGTGGCCTGAAAATCTGAAAACGACGGTGAGGTCCTGCGCGGTGGAGATGGGAGGGGAAGGGTAGTCAAGGAGAAGGTAGAGTTGTAGTCAAGGGACAACAAGGCCGTCACGAAACCGCAACCGGACTCAAATGAATTGTGGCAAAACGATCAAGGCTGTCATATCTCCCCATCTCTGTGGACATTTCTTTCCCCCACGACAGACCAGCTGCCCTACCAATAGTGCAACGGGCACGAAAGAATAGCGTGACTCTTACCAGGTCGGTCCGTTCCCACCCAATTCCTGCCCAGATGTATGTCCATGTCGGTCGTGCTAAACGAAGGGCTTGGTCCAAAGGGTGGCATTGGTGGGAGCGGCTTCTCGCGAGCACTTGTGTACGCGGCGGGAGGCGAGCCTGGGACCGACGAAGACTGACGAGGACCGTTGGCGGGCACGAGTGCTACGGGGAGTTTATGCCTGCGTCACAAATGTCGAATGTCATTTCACCGAGGACAGCTTAATACGATTTTGACATACGTTGCCATCATCGGAAAAGGAAGAGAAGAAGAAAAAGAAACAACCCAGTGCCTGGCCTGAAATATGCACTCCCCGCCAAATTCTTCTGCAGTGCAAGCAGAGAAGAAACACGCAGCGATAAGTTGGAGTCTCTTTTTTATTCCCAGAAAAACTTGTCGGCTGTTTACATAAATTGTCTACACTAGATAATCCGGATATGATTGATGCGTCACAGGGAGATATGAGGAGGGAAAAAAAAAAGTATGGCGCAGCACACGAGTGCCGCATCGTCGTGACGTTTCAATCAGAACCTTAAATGCATCGGTGCACGACATTTCTCCCTTCCCACCCTGTCAACATACTCCCCCGTACCTTTTCTGCAATTTGTACGTCCACACTGGTCCCTTGGAATGATCCTCGGAGCAGTCAGACCGCCTCGACGCCAGGCGCTGGAGGAATTTCCCGATCGTAAGTTTTCGTGAGAAACCGTAGAAGACGGAAGTATGTACAGGGATGCACCTACTGTCACCTGTCACTGACCCGAAGGGACAAACCAATCAAGCCTCCGCCCCGTGACCCTGCCCGATCCACCCCATAGCTAAAAATCATACAGATCCGGTCGATCGGACTGGAAAGCTACTCTCTTTCTTGGCCTTTTCACTTTTGGAGTAGTCGTGGCATCAAGGGCCGCCGATCGAGACGATGCCAGAGGTTGAGATTCCTGTGGGTCAGCTGTCACTGCAACAGCCTTTTCGAATTCCACCTCCAGTGCGGCGTGTGAACGACCCTTGTTGCTTGCGTGTCCGTCAGTCATTTCGTGTGCAGGGCCAGCATTCAGACTGATCGTATTATTGGTGGATGGGGTGGTACGCCTCTCCGTAATCCCCCCTTCCACATCCAAGTGAATCGTTTCGAGGATAAGTCGCTTCCGCGTGCACTTGAACGCAAGGTTATTCTCTCCACTTCCAGCGTTGGCTCCCGCAGAAGAAGACAACCCTCGCAACGTCGAGTACTTATCGCTAGCAGGTAAGATCGTTTGTGGCGCAGGTAACTTGTGAATTTGGACTAGACCGTGGTGAGATGGGAAAAGAGCAACAAGGGATGGATTGCCTGAGAAACGTCCGTAAAATCCAATGTCCGCAATCTCCACCAGACCTGCACGCACCACCAAATCCATTCATTGAGATAGCCGCATCCGTAAGCCATCCGACCTTGTGTATCCAGCCATGCCCGCCCCATGCTTCCGAGCAGATATGCGGTGCAAGACTGATGCTGGCACATGCACGAGGGTACCGGCGTAGAAGCCGACGTAATGAATGGAGAAAGTACAAGACATCCTGTACGCCTAATTCATCAATATACCCGGCCACCGGACAGACGAAGAATAACTTGCCGCGGGTTCTAGGTCTCCCCATTGAGCAGAGCCTAGCGCAGGAATACATAATCGCATAAGTGCTGTGTCCGAGGAGGAAACGCTCAGGACATCTTGAATGTTCCCAAGAAGTCTCGTGATCGATGCCTTGACGTTTTCATCCACATGTACCCCGAGGATGATGAGACGATTAGTATCGGAAGCATCCTGCATCACCGATTCAGGTATGCGGGACGAGAGGTCGAAGGTGTGACAGTAGTCGTCCTTTGATCTACATGCGTGTGGTGTTGGTCAACTAGTAGCATGGGTGTACAGAGAGGAATACATACGGGCGACCTGAGGCCACGGTGGTCTGAAACATCTTCATCTTTTCATAGCGCCATGCGATCTTTATCCGCTCGTCGTTCTGAGCAGACCTTCCGTCATCTTCTTCGTTATTGACGACAGACGTCCACATACACCCCCTTGCGAACGATAGGCCATCGTCGTCGACTATGCATACTTGTTGGCCGCACGCGATGCCTTGGGAGACGAAGTACTTCTGAACCAGATCTCCGTACGCCGAATGATGATCAGGTGCTAGGACGACCGACGAACACGACAAGGGTAAACCACCGCCTAGGACATCGTCGAGTGACGGTATACCAGTAGAAATCAGTACCGTTGATGGCGACGATGGAGAGATGCGGGTGCCAGGGGGTGAATTAGCATGGTCGGGTGGGATGCGTCGCTTGAAAGACATCTACTATGTAAAGTTGTAGCAGGACGAGCGCACTCGGATCCAGGCATTACTAGCAGTAGTAGCACACATGAAAAACAGACACCACTTGACCCGTCGTCTTAATTTCTTAATCTAATCCATCAAGAGACATGTCCTTCGTCTTCCCCACCAGCTGTTGCACTTTCGATGCGATACTACCAGTGGCCGCCGGCGCACCCGAAGTACTCGCACCTCCCCCCATTTCCCCGTTTTTCTCATTCCCTACGATCTTAATAGTGAACCCGTTGGAAACATTCGGCAGTCGTACCGAGCCAATGTACCGTTGACCAGGTCTCTGGAAGGGGTTGAATTCAATAGGGTACGTCCGAGGACTCATCAGATTCAGCAATGCGGACGTATTCATCCTGCTCTGTAGATAGGGCATGGAATTCATGAGTATCTTGGGAAGGGCCTCCACTTGAACTTCCGCGGACTGCTCAGCGTACTCAGTGACAGCGAAGGGAGTGCCTTCAACGTGACAGTAAAGGATGACGCCTTGCCAGCCCTTATAGCTAAGGAGTCCAGCATTGGATGCAACAATGGCATCGGGAAGATTGTTGGTCATCGAGGGTAGGCGAGGATCCCAGTTTTCGTGCTCGCCATGAAGGAACACAGCTAGCGTACTTCCGCCCATAGAGGAAGGAGCAGTGTATGTGTAGACAGGCAACCTTCGTTTCGATTTCATAGCGACACTGCCCTTCTTTGCCTGTTGAACAAGGTTGTAGACCTCAGTGCCATACATGGTAAGTTTGATGTCGGTATACGGCAAAAGGAGGGCCAGTTCCGAGAACCTGGGGGAAGGGTGAAGATGACGGTGGCTGAATGCCGATACTCTGTGCAAGTACTCACAAAGGGAGCATGTTAAGTTCGACTTCGGGACCAAGGTAATGCACATTGAGTGACTGACGGTGTTCAGCAGAATTACGGGACGGATGAGTGTTGCGTAAAACGTGAACCAAGAGTTGGTACACGGTCAGTGGGTAGTGCATGAGCAGAGCGGCTGGAGACTCCTGAGGAAGATCGCGCCAACCGTACCAAGACTTCCAGTCAGTTACGTTGGCCGAGGACGCGATTGCTGGTTCCATCCCAGCTTCAAATTGCAGCTTAGGGATCAAACGGTCTTCGAGCTTCCAACCCCCCTTGTCGTCAAGGTGCTTGTCATGGAGAAGCTGATAACCATGCTGGTAACCATCTTGAGGAGCAACCCTCAGTAGATCGTGGTCCTGTGGACCACGATTGTCTGAGTGGACCATATGAGGACTGCTGCCTCCCGGAGTGCTCCAGTAACCGAAGCCTTCGTGGCCCAAGACACCATAATACGCAAGTATAAAGTCATGAGGGAAAGTACCATCCTTCTCGATGCGACCCCAAGGAAACTGTTTGAGGATCGCCTGGACAAGAGGTACTTTCTCCATGTGCAGCTGGATGTGATCGCGTACGAGTAAACACCACCGAACACGGAGGGCGTATCGGGTTATGTACCTTGTTTTTAGCACAGAAAAACTTGTGGTTTGGAGTTCCAAAACGACCATTTTTCCACTCGGCAGTATGACACTTCGGAGAGGGTTCGTAAGATGGAATTGATCAAGAGGGGCATACTGACTTCCTTGGTACAGAATACTAAGGACTTGCATCCCGAGCACACGAGAGGCTGTCAGACAGTGATTAGCACCAGTGTAGACGATTCGTGGTTGCGACTTTGGACCTTTCGATCAAGGATAGGCATCCCGCAACGAAAGCACGTAGCTGCAGGACTGAAATCGAGCTTTTCTGGCTGTCCGCCAGGACGGGTCATTTCTGTCCTAAGCTCTTCTGCAGCCTTGTAGGTGATACGGTCCATTTCCGCAAGGGAAGGCACGGCTTTGCGACATAAGGCTTGCAGTGACTCCATGATGACCCAAGAGTTTGACAAAGTGCTAAACGGCGCGAGCTAATAAATAGCGTCCACGCGTAGCACGACACAAACACGTGTTGGGCCCTCGCGGATCCGTCGAGGACGTCGCTGGTAACGTTGTCTCGTGGGTTCTTCAGCGTGAACTAGGAAGTGCTTGTTGGCACCGAGCGCGCGAGTCGACCACCACAAGCATGACAGCGCTGCCATGGGTGCACCGGGCCAGATTCCTCCTCAAAAGATTCGGTCTGGGGTGTTTGCATGTTCGCGAGCGCCATCTCCTTCATGACGCACAAGCACTGACACCGTTTCCTGCAGGCAGCCAACTTTGTGTGCGCCTTCCACCTGTTCAAAGAAAACGTAGGCAGCCCATGTCTCGTAGGTCTCTCGCTCTGCTGCCTGTCACCACTGCGAATGGCCCATACATACCTTCTAGATGGATGGCCCGTCCATGCTACCGACGTTCGACGCCAGTGGTGAAATTGCCGTGGAAAGCATTTTATCATACCGCCTGTTTCCTGACCTGGTCCGAGGAGAACTGGTTTCTCTCAAGTCACCATTCAACCCTAACAGGATCGTGTGCAAAAGGGTCATTGGCCTTGCTGGTGATACCATCTGCGTTGATCCCACCGGTTTGAAGGCCCCCTCAACAGCACATGTCATAGTACCGCATGGCCATGTCTGGGTGGCAGGAGACAATACCTCGTGCTCAATAGACTCCCGCGACTACGGACCAGTGTCCACAGCGCTTATCAGGGGCAGGATCGTTGCAAGAGTACGTCTCAGGTTATTTGATCTGTCCGACATGACACACTCGGACTACAACAGGTTTATCCTTTCAATCGATTTGAGATATTTGCTCCAGAGGTCACATACATTGACTAAATTGATAGTAGCTACAATCATGAAGGTGATATCACAAGGTCATGTGGGTGGAGTCAGCGGACGAAGTTCATTGAATAACCTCCCTGCCCGTTAGGTTCGAACTTGAAATTATCTGTGGAGAGTCCGAACCGCCCTGTAAAGGTTGTCACTACGCGCAGCTTCACACTCTGGTTTACACGAACCGAGAAGACTGTTGCCAAGACCTTTCAACTTGTCTACCATTTCGTCGGTCTCTCTTTTCTGGGCGGCTTTCACCCGAGGCTCCAACGACTGCAACGCCCTCTTGATTCGTGGTGCCTCTGGCGAGTTCGCTGGAAAGAGTTCCAAGAGTAGCTTGTAATCTAGACTGGGTTTGAGTTACTGGACATTGAAACATGCAGAGCCCTAACCGTCTTGAGCACGAGCCAAAGAAGACCACGAGTCTATTTTCTCGCTAGCAGTTGCTCTGCGTTGAAGAGCTTTGATGTAGTGGGGATCATCTTCTAGAGCTGCGAGCACAATGTGAGACGTGCATCTCTCATTACGTAGGGTGTACAACCATACCGCTTGTACAAGCATCTATGACGCCTTTGTTATCGTCCTGGCAGCTGGGGTCAACGGTATACTCAACGGAGAAGAAATCCGGGGGCTCACCAGCTTGATTAAACATGCAGCTATATTGGCATTGATCACCGCGCGAGCTTTCGAGAGCTCCACTTCGTCTTCGGTTGGAGCTTCCGGTAGTGGGCTCTCTGGTGTCTTGTTATGCTCGTCTGGGGTGTCGGCGTTGTCACTGAAAGAAGGGTCCTCATCGACTGGTTGATTGACGGGGCGCTTTCTCGGGGGCAAGTGACTGAGGGCTGTCCTATAGGCAACTAACGCCTCGGTCCACTTGCTTGTCTTGAAAAGGTCGTTGCCTTCTAGCTTCAGGACGTTTGCCTCGTCCAGACATCGCTAGCAGCAAAAGATCAGTCGCCGTTCGACCTCACCTGTTCAGTGTGCTGACCTTGACCGACGCCGCGTCCTCTGAAGATGGTAGTTTCTCGCAGGATCCAGCCATGACGCCTTGAGGCATCACACTCTCTGAACGAACGAACGATAGACTACTCGATTAGACGGTGTGGCTGCTGCCCTCGTCCCACTAGTCTGACTCCCTCCGCCCCCCGCAGATGCATGGCCGTCACATGACTCATCATCTCGTCCCGACACTCAAAACTTTTTGTGTTCTCTAGTCGTCGGCCATCCGTCATGACTGCCAAGGTGTTCTGGCTTCGCTGCGAGACCAAAGAATTCGAGCATCGTTCAGCACTCACTCCATCCACGGCTGAACAGCTGATCAAAGATGGCTTTACCATCTATGTAGAACGCGATCAGCAGCGTATCTTCGATGATGAAGAGTTTGAAAAGTAGGTGCGCTACCTTTCTTCCGATCTCAATTAATTCAGATCGCACCTGCAGAGTGGGATGTAAGTTAGTCCCAAATAGTTCGTGGCCCAGTGCGCCGCTCGATATCCCCATCATTGGGCTAAAGGAGCTGCCGCCGTCCAACGATCCGCTGCCGCATACTCACATCCAATTCGCGCACTGTTACAAGGGACAGGCTGGGTGGTCATCCATACTCTCCCGCTTCCAAAGGGGCGGAGGTACCCTTTACGATCTGGAATTCTTGACGGACGCAACCGGCCGTCGCGTCGCAGCCTTTGGATTCCATGCGGGTTTTGCCGGTGCGGCCGTCGGCGCGCTCGCACTAGCCTCGCAGAAACAAGGGCAGAAATTGGGCCCTTTAAAGCCTTACCAAACGAAACTGCGATGGTCGAAAGCGTGAGGGCTGCCTTGGGTGGCACTGGTAAGGGTGTCAAGGCGCTCGTCATTGGCGCCCTGGGCAGATGTGGACGCGGAGCTGTAGACCTATTCCGTAAAATCGGTCTTGAAGAGTGGGTGGTGTCTGCGAGTCTAAACTGCTTCGTTACTGGGACTGATTGACAACCGCTGAAGGGATGACATCCTCAAGTGGGATATGGCTGAGACAGCCAAGGGCGGACCGTTTGAGGAGCTGCTCGGTGTTGACATTTTTGTCAACTGCATATACCTGTCCTCAGCGATACCGCATTTTTTGACCAAGCAACAGTTAGAAGCTGCCGGTACGCAAAGGAAATTGTCGGTTGTCGTGGACGTCAGTTGCGATACCACGAATCCGTTCAATCCACTGCCCATTTACGATGTCAACACCACATTTGCGGAACCCACGGTGCCTGTCGTCCTATCGTGAGTATTGGTACTGTTCGCCCGCCTGAGAGATGGCCAAGTCTGATCCTGTTGCAGACAAGGACCACCGCTCTCAGTGGTTTCGATCGACCACTTGCCAACCCTGTTGCCACGGGAAGCATCAGAGCAATTCAGTTCTGATCTACTGCCATCCCTGAAAGAGTTCCTCAAAGAGAGACTGCACGGGTTTGGACAGATGCCAAAATGCTATTTGATAGCAAGGTGGTAGAAGCGGTCGCAGATCTGGCAGGGGCGGGGGCACCTCATATCCCTGAATGATGTGTACATACATATCACCATCGGGCGTAAAAGACACATTAAAATCTGATATATGATATCTTTGCGGCTGTACTATGGACGGCTGTGTGACGCTTCGGAGGAGGACGGTTGGTGCAAAAACGAGAGGGGGATGCTTTTTCGTTCTTCGTTCTCGTCGGCGCAGGCCGCCATAAGTCTTTAGCCACGTATCGTCGGTCATTCGAGCTATCCCAAGTCAGGCTCATGTTGCAGCCAGCTGGCTCTCCCATTCCTTTGATATGCATCTCTCCAGCCTCACCCGAAAAACCCCAACCGGCGCCTTGCTCTCCCATTCCGGAGGTAGACAACGACGGTTTCAGAGCCAAGCATCTGTCTCCACCACCTAATATTTCTCCGAGTTATCCTTCTTCATTGCGGCGGTCGGCATGTTTCGTCCCCAAGGGTCTAAGTCGTGAACAACTGGATGTCTTGCTCAAGGTGTCTCGTGAACGGAAGGCAATTCCGGGAGGCCAAAAGGCCCCTGACCTGCGCAAAGAACTAGCGGTAAAAAACCAGAAAAGAAAGCAGCGTA
>JANFAB010000227.1:0-61542 GCA_024613165.1 Pisolithus albus | reverse complement strand
GGTCTGTTGCCATCGATGACACTCCACGCCCGTCAGGATCTTCAGTGGCGAAGCCAAAAAATCAGCCTTTTGGTAAAGTTCACAGTATGATCTCTCCTAGCATTTATAATGAAACACCCTCCAGCTGTCATCATTCCTATGCCGAAGAGGACGTCAAGCTACGCGATTCCACCTGCCCGTCGTGCAGAACCATCAGGAAGTACACCGGTGAGGGCAGTATCAGCAGAACACCAATCCAGGCCCATGCCACCGTCCGCACCCACTCCAGAATGGTTACCTCCGACTGCCACACCCAGCGTCCCCGAACTATTAATGCATGTAGATGCAATGACAGATAGACAAGACCTCATTTTAGCGCACATAAATGACCTCGAATGCTGGATACTGACTTTGGACACCAGAACACCAGCCCCCACTCCTGGGCTGGCAGATGATCGAATTCGTATGCTGGAATCTGAGTTTGCAGAGTTTCAGTGGACTGTGGCCACTCTTACACGGGAGATCGAAGCATTGTGGTTGAAGGTTGAAGGTATGATATTCAGTTGGTCTTATGAGATTATCACGCTAACCTGCCTAGGTGCAATCCCACCAAATCCAGTGGCTTCGACCAGCATGCCAACTATCCCGATGGAACCGGACGTTTCCGCGATTGAAAGGACAGAAGAGGTTGTGGCCGCCTCATTTCCACCCCTGCCGCCAGACGATGGTCGGACTGCACCTCTACATTCATCGCAATCCCCTACTGCAACGACGGTAACCGCTGCTCAAGCAATTCAGACTGCCGCCATTCCATCTCCTGACGCAGTAACAGCGGCTGATGTCGAATCGGTTGCCCAGTCAGAAGGGGAAACTGTCAATGTCACCATGGGGGATCCTGCCACTGAAATGGACGTTTGCCCGTCCATTACACAGGTGGGTGCACAGTCAGAAGCGGGTGACGGTAATGCTGCGTCGAATCGGGTCCTGGAGATGTGGTCGCGGCTGCTGATGATCATAGGGAGGGTAATAGCGGCATGTCTCAAATTGCAGATATGGATGTTGCCGATTCATCATAACTACCACTATTCACAAGTAGTAATAATTGTCTGCTTTTATATCATTTTTCTTTGGCATTGGGAACAGTACTTTTGAAGTGCAAGCTGATTTCTCCAACAAGTTAAATGTTAGCAATCATCTAACATGATTGCAGGCAATTCAGCGGTCATTCACCCCGATGTGGCTGCAATAATGGTACATTTGGTCCACTATCATCTGTGTGGCGGAAAATATTCATTAATTATAAATCGGAAGGTGACCGCGATTCATAAGTTCCGCGATTCACGAGGTCCGCAATTCATAAGGCCTGCAATTCATAATTGTCCCAGTTACTGTAATGATATCCACGTGGATACGATATATGTAATATCAAGAAAATAGTATGTGCTGCTATAATTGTTGAGCAATCCCCATGGTTCCGTGGTGGCAAGCCGCGATTCAGACTATATACAGAACATTCAGCAGATACCCTCGGGAATATCAGAGTCATTAACAAAAGAAACCATCATTCGAAATCTAACCAAGCCATATAGAGTTATGGTCTGACAAGAAGCAACAGAATGTTACCATTCCTCCGTGCAAATGAAGCCATGATTTCAATGTACTCGAGAACCCAGTGAAGAGAATGAATAGAAGTGAGACTGGGATGAGTGGTGAAGTCTGAGAGGGGGGAATTCTCCCCAAGGGGCTTCTATAGCCTGGCAGGGAACCTGTCTGAGGGACATCTTGGGCTGTCTGAGGCTGTCTAGACACAGCAGAAGGCACTCGAGGCCTTCTCGAACCTGAACTCAATACTCGAAACTCGTTACTCGACTCTGAATGTGACTTGTTACTTCTGTAAGTAGTTACAGTGAAGTGTAGGTGCGTGCAGGCTTATGTAAGCTACTCACATGCCTAAACTCGAAGCTAAGTAAAGTCTAAAGTAAAAGAATAAAAACAAAAGAGTAAAGTAAAGTAAAAGCTATAAAATAAAGGAATATCATAGTGGGGAGTACTCACTCCCTACATCCGCGGGTCACTTGAGAATTCAACCGTCCTCGGTTGCGAACCGGCAGCATGAGCTCGAAGGCACCAATAGGTGGAGGTGGCAGGGAAACTCGCCGAAGGACGACGGCTGTGCGAAACATCGTGAACTCGAGGAGATGGTGGAGAGGAGTGTAGGGGAGATGTAGGAAAGAAATCAAATGAATACGCGCCCTCGGAGATAAGATATTCACAAAACTGTTAGAATGCGCCCTCATCCACGAAATTGGGAATATCTCCGCGTCCGAAGTGCCAGTCACCACCTAAAATACATCACCTGAAATCCTTCGACGAGTAGTACCATGTCCCCGAAAAGCGAGAGGGTCGGCCTTGAAGTGAGGGAGATATGGCATATGCGATCTCGCAGTGCAGTAAATGGATGGGGGGAGGGGAAGACGCCCGAACGATAACTGCTGGCACAATCGACATGAAACCGCGGAGAACAGTCGAGGGAAATGTGGGGAGCACGTAGAAAAACCAACCAACCCAATCCGCACACTCCTTCTCGAGATATGGGCAAAACCGGTCCGAGATACCTCCGTTCACAAAAATGCGAATTCCTCCACAACGACTGCACCAATCAGGGTAAAAAAGAATACCATTCAAAAGCGCCCATTGAGTACTATGGACTCACAAAAAAGCGAGAGGCATGGCGAAGATCTGAGGGAGATACGGCATGGACAGCGAGAAGGGCACCACAGTGGGGGAGAAGAAGAGGCCACCGAGCGACGACCGCTGAGGCAATCGGTACCAAACCGTGGGTGGCGGTAGAGGGCACCTAGGACGAGATGGAGAAAAAGGAATTATACCGATTGGTGCCTCCAATCTCGAGATATCTGCTGAGTCATCTCGTACCCTTCGTACACCAGGAACTCCCACATCTCCGGAACCCATGAGCGCGTCCCCATGAAAATGGTATCACTGGGTAGCTGTAACCGAGTAGAACCACCATGCGGAAAAGCGAGAGGCTCGACACGAAAACGAGTGAGATACGCGATCCTAGCCTTGTCACCCTGCTCAGACACAAAAACTCAAATAACTCTGCAACGGCGAATGCGCGCGCGACGCCTCATATATCGTCTGGTAGATGTCGTCTAGGGGGTGCATGTATGAAAGAAGCGAACGATTCGGCGCGGAATTGCATGAGTTACGGCCTAAGCGAGGTAGGGGCTAGGAGGGCAGCATCACACCGGTGAGGAACCGCTAGGTGGAATGCTACGAAACTCGGCGAGGCAGTAGAGTCGTCAGAGGAAAGTTGGGAGAACGAGGAACTGTGGAAAAAGGCGCACCCGTTCCTGAGATATCCGCCAAACTGTCTCATACTCCTGTGCACACGAAAAACTCCTGTATCTCCACAACCAATGCACGCGTCACCATGAAAAGGGTATAACCGGGTAGCTGTGAGCAAGTAGTACCACCACGCGAAAAAGCGAGAGGCCTGGTGCGAAAACGGCCGAGATACGCGAACCCGACCTCACCGCCCTGTCCAAACCCAAAAACTCGAATAAGTTCTGAACCACAAAAGCACGTGCGACGTCTTGTATATCGTCTGGTAGATATCGTCTAGTAGGTTCGCGTCTGAGAAAAGCAAGTGATTCGGGCGAGAACTGCGCGAGTTAGGATCTAAACAGGGTAGGAGGTACAAGGATGGCATCGCGTCAAAGAGGAACCGTTAGGTGGAATTCTATGAAACTTCGGGAGGTGATAGCGACATGCGGGGAGGGTTGGGTGAACGTGGAAACGAGGGAAACGGCGCACCCAATCCTGAGATATTCGCAAAACAGTGTGATCCTCCCTGCCTGCCTAAGAACTGCGATATCTTCGGATGCACTGAGACTGCTGCAACGAAAAGTATACCATTCGAAAGGTATCGTCGAGTACGTCCAGAATCCCAGTTTGCGAGAGGGACGGATGGGTGGTCGTCGAGATATCGAGTCGGCGAGTTGGGGGATGACAAAGGCGCGCGGCTGCCTGACACCACTATGAAAAGTCAGGATGTGTAAAATAAGTGTCTAAGACACTCTTAGTAAGCGTCACTACAGCTAAATATCAGCGTCCGTCATTGAATTTCAGCGTCTTAACATGACGCTGAAGTGGACATCCGGCCTACTAAAAATCAGCAGTCCAGGACATTGAATAAAACTGTCGAGGGCATTGAATAAAACTGTCGAGGGCATTGAATAAGACTGTCGAGGGCATTGAATAACGTTATTAAGAGCATTGAATAAAGTAGTTAGCAGCTCTGAATTAGAGTGTCGCCGTCATTTAAAAAAGGCATCAATAGCACTGAATTGGAGTGTCCTCGTCATTTAAAAAAGGCGTCAATAGCACTGAATTGGAGTGTCCTCGTCATTTAAAAACGATGCTCCAGTAGCTGTTTTTCCACCTTAAACATCACACATGGTCGTGCTTATATCTCACATATGGGAGACGAATAGACATAGAATTTGTGGCTACTCGACCACATTACAGAAACCGTAGGGTAAAAGAAAGGAGACGGAGAGGAATCCGAAATACCCAGCCATTATCATCGCCCTGACCGTGTGGTTCGTCGTGTACATCGACCCTGTGTCTAAATTGCGTCGGGTCAATCTCGTTAGCAGGTAGGCATTAGTAACGAAAGTGCACGTTTACTGCTTCTGTTGGAGGCCGAGCCTGGGCTTCCGCAGGTACGTTGTTCTCACTTTGCTGGTTGCGCAGCTTCTCCCTCGGCGCCTCATTAGCACGACTGACGGCCTAGATCATTGAAATAAGAATGCCTAGTAAATATGTACTGAAATCATTATGCACGAACGCACCTCATCCAGGTTAGTGTCTTCTGCTCGTCTTGGTGGGTGGAGCACGAGACGTGGCTTCGGGCAACCATTGGACTAATCTTGTTGCAGTTGGCTCTACACAACCAAGATGAATGGACACACCTTGCTTGGTCCTGGAGCATCGGTTGGCTTCGAGTAACGAAGCGCAACAAGTGCGCTTGCAGCGTCTTGGGTAGTCCAGCCATCCGAGGTTCTCTTCCTTAGAGCGAGCGTTGTCTTGCATTTGATCTGATCGAGTTTGTCGTCGTCGTCGCACTCGGGATTGACCAATTCACCGACATCGCTACTTTTATACATAATCTTCTGTGCATTGATTGTTGTCGCGCCACCATAGTCTTCGGCGATAAGCTGACAGAATATATGAGGAGTCACGAAATAAGAAAGGTACTGCATCAGTGACAGAGGCTGAAAAGCGTCAGTCGGCGTGGTGAGCAGGAAAAGCTGTAGTAGCATGTGCATAACGATCGCAGTCCCTTTGGAACCATAGCTTTCACGTCATAACGGTGTTAGGCACTGCCTAGGAAACAAAACGTAGCAGACAACTCACTATCCACTGCGTGAATTCTGCCATATCGTCGATGACATCGGAGGGGAGCGCATGCGAGCAAACTGCGATATTGTGCAACCTTCCACCTCGAGGGCAGCTTCAAAGCATTTCCACAGAAAGACGTTCTTGTGCGCTTCTGCATCAAATATGAGATGGCGGAGTTCGTCCTCGAGTTTCAAAACACGTCGGGGAATATCCTTGAAGTTGACGCGGGTTACTGGCCAATCCGCTTCCTCTGCAAACTCGATGGCTTTGAGCCGACGCCACTCTCGTTTGATTAGCCTGCAGATGTCTAAAGCCAAGCGAAAGTTAGTCTTTTTTTGCTTGACGAGGCTGACATAGGTGGTTAACGCAGTTCTGAGCTGCTCGGATGGATGGTCGGGGATTGGATCTTCACAGTCCATCTCGGGACACGTCTTTGGGATAATGGCACTCGGAGAGGGATCGCCGCCATCACGGATATCGCTGTGGTAATCTGCTTCATCCTCGTCCTCATCTGATTCCCGAGATTGCCTTGCACTTGTGATTTTGGTAGAGCTTCCCGTGGTCTGTAATGGGATTGTCAATACGGCCTCGTCAATAGCATATGTAGAATACCTTCGGGTGTGCCTTTGGTGCTCGGTTGCCCTGCTTCAATGAGTATGACGGGATATCAGAATATAATCCTTACACTGTCATTGAGCATGCCCTGATCATTAGCAGGACGACGACTGATCTTATCTAGTGAGACAATGAAGAGGGTTAGAACGGCATCTGATCGTCTGTCAATCTCACCTGATGACCCGGGGTTCACGGGCCTGCTCCTAACCAGCGATGCGTCGTCGTCTTCGTCGCTTTCGTTGTCGCGCTCCGCATCTGATCGTTCTTCACACTGTCTTTTCTGAGGCCGAGGTTTGCTTTTACCTAGTTAGTAGAAGAGGTTAGCACCGAGCAGTAATATGCACGAAGCTTACCGGATGACCCATGAACGCGAGACCCCCTACTACGTCCAGAAGGCTTCACCGGTCTGCCCCTAACGTCGTCTTCGTCGCTTTCGCTGTCGCGCTCCGCCTCTGATCGTTCTTCAGAGCTAGTGTCACCCTTTTCATTTGGACCGTCCATATCTGAAGGATCAGTGAAGCCAAACTCGCGCATATCGTCCTTCGAATCCTCTGGATCTGATCTATGCACTTCCTCGTCAGTGAAAAGTTGTCCACCTGTTTTCTTGTGCACCCGGTGCTTCGTGTCCCACAGCTGTGACAAATCCTTGTAATAAGAAAAACAGATGATTGTGTGGCGCACCTTGAGCTTCGCGGCAGCTCTCTTTTCTTGCTGCGAACTGTTTCGCAGGTATTGCACCAACAAGTGCCGCACGGGCCATCCGTTTTCGTAATTCTGGAATATCTTGTACTCTACCTGTGCCTATGTAGATATTTGAGCGCATATATGCACTATACACAGAGACGACTCACCTGAAAAATGACTTTCTCGACGAGCAGCTTGTTTTTTTGCTTCGCAAGGGTTTGACTGGTATCGAGTTTCCGATTTGCGAGCTTCCGGATACCACGCTATTTTTCGTCAGGCAAAGCGGTGCGAGACACGACGAAACACGAACTTTGAGATAATTGAAGAGCTCCTTCTGATTTGACAGGCCCATCGATTCGATGATCCTGTAGCCCTTTCTGTCACTGCGTGCTGGACGGCCCTTTGGTCGAGGAATCAAGTCTTCGCTCTGAGATAGCATGTCGTATTTTTTGGATTTCTTTCTGCGACGTTCCTTGGCTTGCTGATTTCCTACGTATTAAGTTAGAACAAAGAATAAGATTGAGTACAATAAGAGATTAACTTACGTGCGAATGCATCCATTTGTTCTTGCAACGCCGCTATCGCCTGTCCCATGGAAGCAAGTTGAAGTGATTGTTTCGCATTGTACGGCTTTGGTGCTTTGACCATGGCGATTAGTTCACGAGATCTGGTGACGAGGTCAGTGTTAGGGGTAAGATAAGATAAAAGCAGACGCGTCAAGCTGGCAAAAAATGAGTCACGGTCACGTGCTATTCACGTGCTTACTTATGCGATTTACAAACGGACTTACAGTACTAAGATATGATACTACTAAGTACGATTGTATTCGAATGCCAGACATATATCAGAAAAAGGGATGGTACTACCGTCCTCTGTGACGACCGACTTGGAACTGCGTTGGCACTTGATGATCCGCACTATTCTCCCTGCTTGTGGCCCCTTCAATATCAAACACCACTGATTTTTGCCCGTGGGGTTCGCCGGCGAAAGGTACTGAGCAGGGATTGTAAGATGTTGAATCCCCGAACCTGCGTTGTGCCCTGTTACGGTAACGCAGACAGAACCACGCGGTGCGGGGCCATCCTGACCCGCAAATCGGTCCAGACACACCGTCCGAACCACGCGTTTCCCCAGCGACACCTGCGTGAAACCGATGCTAACGTTGAATCCGAGGTGGAAGGACTTGAAATCGCAAAAGTTAGATTCAAAAAGCCATGGAACTTCGCCTATACTAACTTCAGTATCTGCCGTACATTAACAAAATGACATACCATAATCAACATTCTGTGCCTGGGCGATATCGTCAGGAGTGATTGACCACGGGTCTGAGGGGTCCGCATTGGAAGGGCCGGGGGCAGGTGGTGGGGTGATACTACGGGGGACATCGACGAACGATCGGCTGTGGAGGGACCTCACAGTGCGCTGCAACTGTGGGGGAAGGAGTGTGCCGTCAAGCAGCATACCCCTTCTGAGCCAGGAATCAGAGGGGGAGCTACCTTCAAAGAAAGATAAACTCACGGTGTTGAGACTTGGTTATTTTTCAGTTGGATCGGTTGTCCAAATATTGCGACCCAACTCGACTTCCTTCCAAGAGTCTGTAGCGTAGCCCGACATCCCTTCTTGTCGCCAGCTATAACCCAGACTTCGCGACCAACGAACTTCGACAACGCGTGGTCAGAACGCTCCTTAATCTTACAGATGAAGGTAATGGGAATAGTAATCTAGGCGGAAGGGTGAGTGAGGTGGAGATGACATACGACTTAGCCCACCTGAATCCCGTCCGCTAGACGCACGACATCAAGGCTAGATTTATTGAAATCCACTACCTTCACTATGCCTTGGGAGTGACGCCACTGTCCCCTCGCCACCTCCACGGTATCACCCACGGCAACATCATACCCTTTGTCCTTTGAAAGGATGAGGGTATTGGGGGCTCGTGCGATACGGAGGTCGGATACATCCATGGCGACCATACCCTGACTGGGAGCGGGATTTTGTACAGTAGACACCCAGAACTTACCATCTGGGCTGATCCACTCGATAGTGCCCTCCTGCCCGGCATATGGGCCACGAAACGCTTGTACGATGTCACCTGGGAGGGCCTCGTCCCCCGAAAGTGGGCCGACTAATTGATGTTCATTCGTGTCAGGGCCGAGAGATACGACGTGTTCTTGCAAGTGGCTCCGCACGAGAAACTGCGAGACTTCAACCTGGAATTTGTCAGTAGATGAGTGATAAAAACGGTCAGGACTCACGTTTTCTACAGTTTGGTCGGGTTGCCTAACGGCCACGATGATTGTACGCTGATGCACAGCGACAACGTAGCCGGTTTCGGCACCACCAGGAGATAGGAGGGGCACCAGGTCCACCTTTGCGATCCTGGCCAGCTCGACGTCGAATCTTGTCTTTTCACCTGAATCCCCGGGAAGGTCATAAGGGAGCCGACGAGGTGCGACAAGTACGATGGCATCACTCTCAGAACTCTTCTCGACATAGCCAATATCACCCTTGTACGTAGACTTCCGGATCCGAACCCAACTCCGGGTAGGAAGTACTTGGCGAGCCTTGAATGCGAAGATCGACGTGCCTTCCTGCGGCAGCAGCAGAACAATCTCCTTGTGGCTTCGGGAATGAGAGGGAGGGAGGTTTTGTTGGATGTCGAGGGGACAAGAAGCCTCCACATAAAGTCGATTGGGAAGCCACAGTAACGTCGTGGTCTCGAAACCTCGCACCCTGAGATGCTCAAGGGAAAACGCAGTTGCACTGGCTGATGATAGGGTCGTCATAATCATCTCAAAACTGACACGAAAATGGGGCGGGCGTACCTGAGTAAAATTCGACTACGTAGATATTCTTGCGAGGGGGAGGGAAAATACCACTTGGGATTTCTCTTTGTAGTGAATTATCGAGGATCTCTACCTCCCGTTCGCCAGATTCAAACCGTGCACACAGGGCGTCGAGTCTCCGAAGGTAGGTTCCCTTGCTCGACGGTCCTACTTCTTGTGGATATCGAATCGATCCGCCCTCTTCATTTCTCTCCTCCTGGTCCTCCTCTTCCTCTTCCTCGTCCTCGTCCCCATCCTTGGCATCTATATCGAGGAAAACGCGGGGGTTCAACTTACGCCGTTTGTTCTGGGTGGCCTCACGAGGTGGCTCATGGCGACGACGGTTCGAAGCGATGCGGATGGGTCCGGGAGGGGGATTACCTGCGGAAGATGGATTAGTGAAAGATACACCTTGCGACTCCATAGCTCTTTGAACGACAAGGGGGGCAGGTGTGGTATGTTCGGCTCCCGGGTCCGACTGCATAAACACTTCGTTGACGACAACTTTCCATTCCTCAGCGATGTATCGCGATCCATATCCATGCATCTTCTCGTCGAGTTCGCCGTAGCCGATCTTGTCTTCAGCCCAGTCCATGAGAAGGCGCCACGTGGACGGGTCCTTCAGCAAAGGAACAGCTACAGGAGGCAATGTTAGTATTATTCCATATGATCTTAGCAGTTGTAAGCTGCACAAGTCTCACCTGATGACGTCGAGGGCGAGGGTCATACTACTGAAGGACACTCAGACAACTGCACTACGATTAAACGGAATACGTACCAGATGTAGCCTCCATATTACCTGACGCAGTCGGTACCTGAGATAACTCCGAGGGTAAATCTGGGATAGGAGAATCGAAGACACAGTCAATTCCGTCAACAGCAAAAATAAATGAACATACCAGGGGACGGCCCACCAATGCCCAACCCCTGCATGAATATCCTCTCGATATCACGCCAACAATAAGGGTCCGTCACGAGACAGTATGTGAGATCCATCCATTCGTCAGAGTCGAAGTCGGACCCCATAGCGCGTTCGATATTACCCAGCGCCGTCTCCAACAGGACGGAACGATCAGCATACTGCTTCAAGCATTGAAATGCTTGTAAATGCATCATCTGGGGCGCGATGTTGATTGATGGGCGAGTGGACATCTTCGGGCGCGTGTATATTCGAGGGACGGGTAGTACCTATAGGGGCCAATTAATCAGTATATTCTTATAGCACTCGAGCTGAATGCACGTATCGTCATGACTAGCAGGCATTATGTTCTATTACATTTTTTGGCCTTTCGTCATAACTTTACTTTGCAATTCTTAGTAGCTCGACCGCCTTACGACGGTAGTGATTGGATTATTAAATGTACTAACGGTAGTTCTATTAGTGGCGCTACTAAGGCTAATACTAGTAACTAATACGGGCGTCAAGAAAGAAGGGAAAAGATTTGTTTTAGCGGAGCTTGAAACACTTATAAACTGAAATGTGTTCAGGATCACGTGCACGTTGCCGTTGTACTTAGAGACTGAAAACGAGTTCACGATCACGTGCTCAGTCAAACAGTTCAGTTTATCAAGCCAGTCGCGACTTTCTCACGAGTTTCTTTTCCTCTTCTTCAACATACGTAGTTGTTACAGTAGTCGTAGTCGTAGTGGTAATACTAGTAGTATTAGCAATTATAATACTAATCTATCCATGCACAAGGTAGAGAAATAATTGGAGGAAACTGGGACGTTTCGATCAGATAAAACTCGGATTTCTATCGTTATGCGGCATGAGAAATTGAAGGTAGATCGTCCTGGCCGAGACCGTCGCAAGAGGTGCTATTGCCTGCCTACTTGCCGCAAGATACTTGGCCTGAAACAGCGGCGCCAGCATTACAAGTCGGTAGCTGCTAATGGTCTTGTAGGGAGAATACGAGCATCGGAGAGCATCGCCTCCTCAGACGTAGATGCACAAATGCTCATGCCAGGTATGTGTACCTCTTACTGTCTACTTTTCACTGACGAGCATTTAGATCGCGGTGACGGTAGTAATACTCCCGGCCGTATGTCCGATAATGATGATAACTCCTCGGATTCAAGCTCACACACCGAGCCCCCTGTCGCGCAAGATGACGACTTCGGGCATTGGGATTGGGTGGAAGATTCGGAGTCTGATGGGGAACTTTGGAGCACAGAGGGACTTATGAACGCTCTGGAGGACGTCGAGGAAGTAAGGTTCGAGAGGGAACTATATGACATCCGTAAGCAAAGTCTCGAACTTATTGACTGTAGCCACTGAATGTCATAGGAAATAACATCCTTTCCGACAATGATCGAGACAATATTCGTGCATTCAATCTGCTTTTGAGGGGAAAGATTACGCAGACCGCATTCAAGCAGATGCATTTTGCATTCCGGCACAAAATCGACCTCGACTCGGACTACGTTATTTTCAACCGTATCACTCGCCTTGCAGGTGTTGCGACGGTAGAATATGATTGTTGCCCCCAATCATGCATTCTCTACGCCGGCAAATACAGTCGTCTCCCTGCTTGTCCATATTGCAAGCAGCCGCGGTTCCGAGCAAATGGAAAGCCACGTCGACGGTTCGTATATTTCCCCCTCGTCCCGCGCCTCAAAGGTTTTTTCCAGAGCGTTCTGATGATACGCTTAATGGACTACCGTGCGAGCTACGAACCAACTCGCGGTAGTATGTCGGACGTATTCGACGGAGCTCACTACCGAAAGCTTGTCGGCGACTATGTTCAGGTAGATGGCGAGACACTCACACATCGGTACTTCTGCGATCGCTGCGACATCGCATTCGCTCTCTCGACAGACAGCTATTTACTGTACAAGAGTAAATGGGGAGGACCAACCGTGACGCCAATCCTACTGGTAAACTACAATATCCCACCAGACCAACATACTCGTCACGAACACTTAGTTTGTGTTGGTATCATTCCTGGACCAAGGCAGCCGAAGGACGTCGCATCTTTCCTATCCCCCCTTGACGATGAGTTGGCAGAACTCGCATATGGCGTACCGACGTTCGATGCTGAGAAGGGAGTCATCTTCGACTTACATGCGTTCGTTATATTCAAACTCGGGGATATACTCGCAATCCAGAAGTTCTTGGACATCAAAGGCCATAACTCCCTTTCGCCTTGTCGATCGTGCAAGATATTGGTGGTGCGCGGTTTAGGGAAAACCCATTATGTGGCGCTCCAACCCCCAAAGACTAGGCGAACATATGAGGTTTGGGATTCCAAAACTCTGCCAATGCGCACTCACCAGGAATTCATGTCCGCTGCGAATCAAATCAGTGAGGCGCCTTCAAAGGCTGCGAAACGATGAATAGCAAAGAAAACAGGTATCCGTGGTTTACCAGGACTGTGGCGTGTCGGTTCCCTCGATTATGCACGCTCAGCACCATGGGAATGGTTCCACCTCTTCTTGGAGAACGTTATCCCCAACCTCGTCGACTTATGGACCGGCCAGTTCAAAGGACTCGAGTCCCCTGCCGACGAATTCAGGATCGCGACGAGTGTATGGGATGAAATCGCACAGGAAACGATGGCTGCGGTGGAACATATACCCGCTGCATTTGTACGGGTGCTAGGAAACATCGCCACTAACCGTTCGCAGTTTACAGCCGAGTCTTGGGGATTCTGGTTCGTGTACCTGGCACCTATCTTACTTCACAATTGATTTCCGAAACAAAAGTACTATATACATGCGTGCGAGCTGGGGGAATTGATGAAACTCATGCTGCGGTTTCAAATCACCCATGAAGAGGTGGACGACATCGAAATTCGATTACGAAGATGGGTAGAAAAGTATGAAAAGTGAGGTTCTCTGATGTGAGCGAAATGGCAGTACTTATGAACTCCTTCGTGCTCGTCAGGTATTATTATCAGTACCGTATCGAACGTCTGCCAGCGTGCACGCTCACCATCCATGGGCTGCTTCATGTGGCTGAGGGCATCCGTTTCTGTGGTCCAGTGTGGACAACATGGAGCTTCTTCATGGAGCGCTACTGTGGGACCTTACAGCGGTTAATTCGATCCCGATGCCAGCCGTGGAGCCACTTGAACAATGTGCTGCTGCACTCGATCGCACTTGAACAACTTTCTATGCGATACAATCTCTCTGCTGAACTCGCTTTATGGGATGATCGAGGCGATGACGGGCCAGTAGGATTTGAGCGTGTGTTTGCAGATTGTAAGTATCAGTTTCTTCTTCGTGACACTCATGACCGAGTACCCAGACCCAAACCACGTTGTTCGCCCTCCATTCAAGAGGATCACTCAAGGCGATCCTTCGCTTCAGCAAAAGATCGCCCGATACGTGGCTCAGGTGATAGGAAAGCGAGAGGGCGAGGTGAAGAAACGCTTACCGCTCCCAACTCTATTTGCTGGAAAGTTTCGGATACGGGGAGGTGGTGATTTCTTCAGGACGACGACCAGCTCACACAGACCAGCTACTCCAGAGAGGAGAAACTGCTATGTGAAGGTACGCTTGATATGATCAATACTAAGGCCAGGCTTGATGGCATTACAAGTATGAGGTGACTCTCGAGACCCGCCAGCATCGCTTGATCCACGTTACTGGTTATGGCGACCTCAACAAGATATTCGCACTGACCCTCGCAACAGACAGATTCTTTGAAGCTCTCAGTGGCAAAATGCTCGTCCTTGCTCTCATCACGCCGTGGAATACCGAAGGAAAGGATGCTGCAGTAGAGAATACCTATTTATTGTCTCGCCATGCGACGATTGTTACAGATATTCGAAGTTTAAAGGCGGTGGTGGGTCTGGTTCCTGTAGGTAAACGGTGGGGTATCATTGACCGGACGACAGCGGCGGCGACACAAGGCTTTGGAGATACAGGGATACCGGGGGACACTCATGAAGAGAACAACAGCGACGTAGACGAGCCTTTTGGAATTTGACATTGACTTTCACGTACACGACGCTGATTTTCATTTACCATGACGCTGATTTGTTCAATCCCATGTTTAAAATCAAATATACAGCTTGACTGACAATTAGTGGCCTCGAGAGTGACCCAGAAAGACGTTCTACACTTGAAACTGATTTTCATTGCTTACGACACTGATTTTTCCCTACCGACATTGAAAATCAGATGTACGATTTAAGTGACAGTGAAAATCACTGTCAAACAGTGACGCTGAAAAGACGCGTCCACTGTTTCAGCGTCACGACGCTGATTTTGTCCATTTCAGCGTCACGGACGCTGATTTTGTCCATTTCAGCGTCACGGACGCTGAAATATAGCGCTTTTACTTTTTACAGTGACACTCGGTAAGGGGGAGACTCAGGGAACAATATATTCATAAAAAAAAAGAATAAAACAGGGTAAGAAGATCCCAATGGGCTAAAGCGGCCCCTTGTCTACTCAGTATACGAGCCTGTACGAAGGCTGAGGCGTGCGGCTGTGGCTGCGCGACCTTCTCGAGTTAGCTGACACACGAGTACTACGGGACTGTCGAGTGTCGTAGGAGGTGGAAGACCCCGTTTTGTCGACTAGCCAGCTGGTGGGCCAGACTGGATCGGGCTCATCCCTCGAGAATTCTGGTAAACGCGAGTATGTGGGTCGCGGTGCGGGTGGTGGCGAGCGGACGTAGTACTGGTAGTCACGGGGGTAGTCGCAGGAATCGGGGCTGTGCAGCCTGCTTGAATACGAGTACGAATGCAGGTTGTCAAGGTCACGAGAGCAAGTGCTGGAGTGGGGTTGACTCGAACGTGGGTATGAATGCCAGTCATCGAGATCGCGAGAGCGAGAGGGAGGTTCAGGACTGCGCAGCCTAGAGCTCGAATAAGAGTACAAAAGCGGGTCGTCTAGATCACGAGAGCGGGAAGGAGGTTGACTGCGAGAGTAGCTTGTAGGTACTGGGTGAGAGGGTGATCGAGGGCGGCACAACGAAGTGTCACTCAAGCTCGAGGGTGAGCTAGGTGCTCGAACAGGGGACTTTAGGCCGGTTTTGTAGATCCTGTTGAGAGATGAACGAGTAAGGAAGCTTCTATTTGATAGAAGGTAATGGTAGGAACAAGTACGGAGTTAGGTATAAACAGTTGAACCATACGGAAAATATTATGTAAGATATTACCGGTGCAAACAAAGACAGGTCAGGGGACCATGTCACAACACACCCCCTCAATGGTGAATATCTCAACTAGAAAAAATACCCATACCCATAGAAAACCGAATATGTTTCTCCCTAGAGAGTCCCTTAGTAAGGATATCCGCTACTTGCTCATTGGTAGACAAGTAGGTCACAGAAACATCACCCGACTCGATCTTCTCTCGAATGAAGTGATGGCGAATGGAAATATGTTTCGTACGATCATGAAACATAGCATTACTTGCAAGGGAGATTGCAGATTGATTATCCACACGAAGAGAGATAGGATCCTTTCGTGTGACTGAGTCAATTTCTCCGAGCAAAGTGCGGATCCAAACAGCCTCTTTTGCAGCGGCAGAGATGGCCATATACTCAGCTTCAGTACTCGAAAGAGCTACTGAAGATTGCTTCTTTGAAGACCAACTTACTGCACCACCACAAAGAGTGAATACATAGCCAGTAATAGAGCGTCGATCATTGATGTTGGCCGCCCAGTCCGCATCTACATACCCAATAGGGATAGTCTCAGATGCAGTGGTATACCTGAGACGAAAGTCTACAGTACCACGAAGGTATCGATAGACCCATTTAAGGGCTATCATATGTTTTTCGCCTGGAGCAGCAGCATGTCTACTCAAGGCACCCACTGCGAAGGCAATGTCGGGACAAGTAGCTAGCATAGCATACATCAGCGCCCCAAGAGCACTCTGATACTGTTCGAGATCAGACTCCGGTTTATCTAGTTTCTCGAGCTTAAGACTCTGCTCGATCAGAGTACCCACTGAATGCCCATCCTGCATGCCGAAGCGCTGCAGAATGGTCTCGATGTACCGTTTCTGCGAGAGCTTGATAAAGCCCTTGTCACGGCCCCAGATAATCTCCATCCCCAGAACCCAGTGAGCCTCTCCGAGATCTGAGAGTTCATACTCTGCCGAGAGCTGAGCTTTGAGTCGCTCGATAGCCTGTCGACTCCTCGACAAGATCAACTTGTCATCTACATGGACGGCCACAATAATTAGGACACCGTCCTCTACCTTGTAGAACAGGCTGTGGTCAGCCTCACTCCGAGTGAACCCGAGAGATTCAAAAACCTCTCTAAGACGAGTGTACCAAGCCTTTGGGGCTTGCTTCAGTCCATAGAGAGCTCGGTGCAGCCTCCAGACAATGTCTGGTGAGTTCCGGAAGCCAGGGGGTGGTCGTAGATAGATCTCCTCGTCGAGCCTGCCATTGAGAAAAGCAGACTTGACATCCATTTGATGTAACTCGAGATCATACTTGGCAGCGAGTGCTAGCAAGATTCGGATGGTAGTAAATTTCGCCACAGGGGCAAAGTATCAGTATAATCCACCCCGTGCACCTGGGTGAATCCCTTCGCAACAAGACGAGCTTTGTACTTCTCTATCTCGCCTGTTGGTCCCCTCTTAATTTTGTATACCCACTTCGAATCTATGACTTTTCTACCACGAGGATGCTCAATGGCCTCATACAACTCCAGCCTCTCGAACATCGAGAGCTCCTCAGCCATCGCTGAGTACCAGTGATCGCCATCCGTGTGGCTAACAGCCTCCTCGAAGGTTGTTGGCTTGTAGTCGCACGCAGAGCTTGCTTTGTAAGCTTGGTGTTGTGGCTCACTCGTGTCACTGTCACAGCATGACGTGTTTGACTCGCTCGCAGTCGCATCTCCCCCCACACCACTACTACCTCATTGCTGCTCGTTGTCGGGCCTCTCGTCGACCTTCCTTTGCATCAAGGTGCCCCTCTGGTAAGCATTGACAAAGTATCTTGGGTCATCATCGCTAATTGGTGGCTTTTTAGCCCTGGATGACCTCCTCACAGCCAGTGTGGGCACTGGCTGTGGATAAGGAACCGGCGGGCCTCGCGACGCCGCAGTGCGTCGTGAGGACATTCTAGGGACCCCCTGCGATGTCCCTGGGTCCTTCCCAGTGGTTTCCTCCTTCAGAGTTGGCACATTTTGCCCAACTTTGTCATTCCCTGCTCCAGTGGCTTCCTCAACTGATTCCTCGAGATCGGGACCAGTTGTCGCAACGCTTAAGGTCTCGGCAGCTTCGGGCTGCCCAGGAGTACCTGCCGTCCAAATTTCAGCTTGATCCGACGAGAACTCAGCTCCGTCTGAGTCGTTCTTCACCTCCTGCTCTTCTGGTGGCACCTGCCCTCCTAACGGGTTTCCCTGTCCCTCTGGTTGTTTCGTGCTTCGAGTAACCAGTTCCGTCCTGTCAACTACAACTCGGGTAGGTCGTCCCCCACCCCCTTCATTGAATACAACATCACGAGACTCGAAGATCCTCCCACTGGCTCGGTGTAGGCATATGTATGCCTTGCGATTCTCTGCAAAACCAAGATGAGTACACTCCAGTGATTTTACATCAAGTTTCTGACGTTTTTCTTCAGGAATATGGACATGAGCCTCACACCCGAAAATCCTCAGGTGTGAGAGTGAAGGTTTGTTGCCAGTATATGCCTCGTACGGAGTCTCATGCCATTCGAGGGCTCTTGTCGGTAGACGATTTTGTAGATGAGCCGCATGTAGTATAGCGTCTCCCCAATACTTGTTGGGGAGACCCGCATCACTTAACATAGCTCCTGCACTCTCCACGAGAGTGCAGTTCATCTGCTCCGACACTCCATTTTCCTGTGGAGTGTATGCGTTCGTCTTCTCATGGTGTACCCCTTTTGACTTCAAGTACTGCTTGAACTCTCGAGAGCAGTACTCGCCCCCTCCATCCGTTCGAAGGTAGTTAGCCTTCTCTCCGGTTTCAGCCTCTGCTCGTGCAAAATACTCCTTTGTTGCAGCGAGCACCTCGTCCTTCGTCTTCAGTAGTTTCACCACCAGGTGGTGCGACTGCCCATCAATAAATGTAACGAAGTACCTGTGGCCAGTATGGGTGAGTGTCTCCATCGGACCACAGACATCTGAGTACGTCCGATGTAGGGAGAGAGTCCTCCCCACCATGGTAATTCCTATATTTCTTTGTTTTTACCTTAGTTTTTGTTTTCATACCTTTATTCTGTCTTTTTACTTAGTGTTTGGACGAGTTTTGGCTTAGGTAAGCTAGACTCGTACTTACCTTGTACTGTACATACTTGGAATAACAACAGCCACTTTAGAGACGAAGTAAGACGGAAATCCAAGGCCGGAGCCTTCGGATTATCATTTCTCCTCTACCAGACTCTGCCTAGACGTTATCTCGACCTACTTGGGACTTTTAGGGCGCGTTTCTTGTCTTTCTCTCCCCTCTTCCTGACTCTACCAAGCACCTCAAGCCCCCTTGGGTCGAACTGACCCCTTCCTTCACTCAGGGAGACCTCCGGCATACCCCCAGGTCCCTATCTCTCATCTTTACACCGATGCAGAAGTCGTGGGTTCTCCACACCCGACTTCTGAGATATGGGGTTCCGCTGCTGCTTCCCCTCGAGGCAGCCCCTGCAGTCATGAGTACTATGACTCCGTGACCCAACTATCTCCATGCCGGTAACCATGTCCTGCTCTTCGAGCTTCAGGACATGCCTTGTGTTCACATGACCAAGACGCCAATGCCAAATGGCCAAAGGCGCCTTTGAGGTCCCTACACGGGTTGCAAGAGCCGTGAGGGGTTCAGATGCATTCATCTGAGTGGGATCCGATACCACATAGGCTGAGTGGCTCCCAGAGACAACCGTCGCATCTAGTACATAGAGCAACCTCCGTTTCTCTGCCACTGCTGCAACCGTGTTGCCAGCCAGTATCCTGCAGGCATTTTTCTCGAATGTCACCTGCAGACCCTTCGAAGTGAGACAAGGTACCGAGACCAGATTCGTATCCAGGTCTGGTACATAGTAGACATCCCATAGCATGGTCTGTCTACCTCCACTGCAGGTTCCCTGCATGTCGAGCTCCACTTGGCCCTTCCCGACTGCCATTATGGATCTTCCATCACCGATGACTACCGGCTCCGATGGTTCCAAGACCCTAAACGAGGCAAACCACCTCCGCTGACAGCACATGTGTGCTGAAGCACCCGAGTCCACGAGCCGTGTCAGCTAATTTAGACCAAATAGGCCCGGTGAAGAGATGGTTGATGGGAGGCCTGGGGGTATGCCTGAGGTCTCCCGTTGGGAATGAAGGGGTCAGTTCGACCCAGGGGGCTAGAGCTTGCCTGGTAGGAGTCAGGGAGTAGGGGAAAAGACAAGAAACGCGCCCTAAAGGTCACAAATAGGTCGAGATAACGTCTGGAGAGTGTCTGAGATAGGAGAAATATTGATCCGAGTCCCTCGGGCTCAGGTTCTCGTCTTCTTTCGTCTCTGGTAATGCGGCTGTTATTGTTTTGCTAAGTACCAAGTATCCTAAGTGCGAGTCTAGCTTATGTAAGCCAAAACTCGTCCAAGCAGTAAGTAAAAGGGTAACATAAAAATATAAAAAACAAAACAGTAAGTAGAAACAATGAAATAAAAGAAATCACCTAGTAGGGAGTTTACTCTCCCTACACCGGCAACTATCACTTAGCGATTTACAAGAATCACGGTAACTACCACTGTCCAAATAAGGAAATACCCCTAATGAAAATTGTCGCAGGCAGCCTCTGCTGTCGGAGTTTGAAAACTGCACATTACATAATGTGGCACAGCCACAGTGCGAACCAAAGTTGTAGCCCAGGTTGAGAGGACCACAGATGTATGCTTACATCAGCGAGATCTTTATTTTTGGATGAGATATAAATGGAAAACTAAAATTTTCTTGAGTCTTTTTGGTTTAGTTACACAGCCACAAAGACAAGGAGAGTGCACTGCCACACAGGGGAAGGTGGTGCACAGCCACATGGACAGGGTTGTGCACAGCCACACAGGGAAGGGGTTGCACAGCCACACTGAAAACCAAAGTTGTAGCCCGGGTTGCGAGGATCATGGGAGTATGCTTACATCAGCAAGATCTTTATTTTTGGATGAGATAAATGTAGAATACTGAAATTTTCACGAGTCTCTGCTTTTTTTGGCACAGCCACTGCACCTTCTATATGTGCTTATGTAATCAAAAAGCGGACCACATGCCTGGGTTGTTGCTGCTGCCACCACTTGCCTGTTCCATTGGATGGTATTTCACCATACTGCAGCATACTATTGACAAGTGATCTACCCATTCCATACACATTTTGGATCCAATCCAATGTTTTTGGACATGGATATGAATAGGGGTAAAAATGCGAAATCTGCTCCCAATTGTGCAGTTCTTGACATATGGACTTGGAAATTTCAACCCAAGTAGCTCTGGCATATATCTACAATCTATCAAAATTGCAGATCATCAGCCTTTGCCCTTGTGGAGGTGGAGTCAGATCTCCTCCTCCCCAGTGTATGCATTATACAGATGGGTTCTGCAGCTTTCTGGGTAATTTGACCCACTGGTACTGTGGAAGATACATCTTCCAGTGTCTATGTACAAGGACTTTGGGGGTTTATTAGGTAGAATGTGTGTAACACAACTTTGTTGGTTTTTTGGGTGCATGGCCACCATGCCACACCTGCAAGAGTAACATACCAACTAATACCATAGGTACATTCTACACCTATATATCTACCTCCATTCAGAGTTTCAAGTCCATCCATTGAGAACTGGAGGAGCTGTAATGAAAATGAGAGCTGGAGAGCGTGGGAAAGTGTGCGAAGATTTTTGAAGAGATAGGAGATCTGTCAAAAACTTGTCACAGCACACTATCCAGTGGGCCTTGTCTCATGAAACTTTGAGAAATGAGTGTAGGAACATACCTGAACATCTTTGTACCATTTGAACTGCCATTGAATTACCAAAATACTTCTGAGTGCAAAAATATGGGGGGGTGCATCCTATGTATGAACTGTAGGAGTGAAACAGTCACCTAGGAGGTTGATGCCATGCATACACACTGGGCAGATTGTCCAGTGCAGAAATGGGTCAGGACAGTCTAAATTGCAAGTAGGAAGTCAGCCATGCACTTATCCTACTCATTACATCTCTCTATGGTGTGCTATGACAAGTTTTTGACAGATCTCCTATCTCTTGAAAAATCTTCGCCCACTTTCCCATGCTCATTTTCCTTCCAGCTCCCCCAGTTCTCAGTGGGTGCACTTGAAACTTTGAATGGAGGTAGATATACAGGTGTAGAATGTGCCTATGGTATTAGTTGGTATGTTACTCTTGCAGGTGTGGAATGGTGGCCATGCACCCAAAAAACCAACAAGGTTGTGTTACACACATTCTACCTAATAAACCCCCAAAGTCCTTGTACATAGACACTGGTAGATGTATCTTCCACAGTACCAGTGGGTCAAATTACCCAGAAAGCTGCAGTACCCATCTGTATAATGCATACACTGGGGAGGAGGAGATCTGACTCCACCTCCACAAGGGCAAAGGCTGATGATCTGCAATTTTGATAGATTGTAGATATATGCCAGAGCTACTTGGGTTGAAATTTCCAAGTCCATATGTCAAGAACTGCACAATTGGGAGCAGATTTCGCATTTTTACCCCTATTCATATCCATGTCCAAAAACATTGGATTGGATCCAAAATGTGTATGGAATGGGTAGATCACTTGTCAATAGTATGCTGCAGTATGGTGAAATACCATCCAATGGAACAGGCAAGTGGTGGCAGCAGCAACAACCCAGGCATGTGGTCCGCTTTTTGATTACATAAGCACATATAGAAGGTGCAGTGGCTGTGCCAAAAAAAGCAGAGACTCGTGAAAATTTCAGTATTCTACATTTAGCTCATCCAAAAATAAAGATCTTGCTGATGTAAGCATACTCCCATGATCCTCGCAACCCGGGCTACAACTTTGGTTTTCAGTGTGGCTGTGCACTGCCCCTGTCATGTGGCTGTGCAACCCCTTCCCTGTGTGGCTGTGCACAACCCTGTCCATGTGGCTGTGCACCACCTTCCCCTGTGTGGCAGTGCACTCTCCTTGTCTTTGTGGCTGTGTAACTAAACCAAAAAGACTCAAGAAAATTTTAGTTTTCCATTTATATCTCATCCAAAAATAAAGATCTCGCTGATGTAAGCATACATCTGTGGTCCTCTCAACCTGGGCTACAACTTTGGTTCGCACTGTGGCTGTGCCACATTATGTAATGTGCAGTTTTCGAACTCCGACAGCAGAGGCTGCCTGCGACAATTTTCATTAGGGGTATTTCCTTATTTGGACAGTGGTAGTTACTGTGATTCTTGTAAATCGTTAAGTGGCTCTTGCCACAACCTTTGGTCAAAATCTACAGACTCTGGTGAGTCCACCACCCATTCGGTTGGACTCGTTACTGGACCTTTTTGAGCCATGAACAGTTGTAATGACTGTTCCCGACTTCCTGCACCTGCGCAACCTTAGCTGTCAGGTTGCCCTTGTCTCCGGACTTCTCCTTGTCCTCCTTCCCATCTGACGAGGCCTTTGCCTCGCCAGCTGCCTTCTGCGGACACTTGTCCTTCGTATGCCCGACTTCCTTGCGTACTTGTTGCACATAATCTTCGACTTATCCTTCCCTTTCCCTTTCGACTTTGACTTCGCACTCGAAGTCATTGCTGCAAGCGCACTATGTGCTTGCGAGCCCTGGCGAGTTCTCTCCTCAATGAGGACCTGAGAAATCACCGCATCGATTGTCAACTTGTCATTCGTTGACATGAGGATGGTCCGAAGGGTTGAGTATGATTGTGGTAGTGAGATGACCATGGCTATCGCGACCAGACTCTCGTCGAGAGGCTGTCCGAGTGAGCTCAGAATGAGCGACTTCTGCCGCATCGCATTCAGTTGCATCTCCATTGGGGTATCTTCTACCAGGGTGCCACGAAACAGTTCTCCTATAAGATATGCAATTGTCTGTTTCCCCTTGCCTTCGTAGCGTTCGCCGAGCTTCTTCCAAGTCTCGGCCGCAGACGAGGCATACATAACTCCACTCAAAGGCTCGTCCTTGAGTGTCAGGGTAATTTGGGCACAGGCCTCGTGTCTTTCATCACCCACTCAGCATGTTCATCTGGGTGGGTGGCCGCATCTGGAGGTGTAGTATTGCTTCCACCCACAACCTCCCAGAGTCCTCGAATACCTAGTACTTTTGTGACTCAGAACTTCCACATCTGGTAGTTCGAACCATCATCAGCAAGAGATGGTATGTCGTATAGGCAACTCGAGGGTGCTGCAACCCTGTTCGCAGATGAACCACTTGATGGGGTAGCTGCTGAGGGACCGGGTCGTCCCACAGACACGGACTGAGACGGGTTTGACATATCAAATAAAAGTAGTCGAGCGAGTTATGGAATATCAATTAGAAGTTAGAGCTCAACGGGGCTCATAACCTGTTGAGAGATGAATGAGTAAGGAAGCTTCTATTTGATAGAAGGTAATGGTAGGAACAAGTATGGAGTTAGGTATAAACAGTTGAACCATACGGAAAATATTATGTAAGATATTACCGGTGCAAACAAAGACAGGTCAGGGGACCATGTCACAACAGATCCCAGCTGTCGAGACGGTCCTTGAGGGTACGCCCAGGTACTTCGCAAGCTATCTCTTGTCCTGTAGGCAGTACAACATGACCTTTCACAAGTAGACACTTTCCCGCGGCTAGATACTGCTTGCATGGACCACAACTCGCTCGACTATGACCTGTCCGGCCACAGAAAAAGCAAAACAAGTACGTGCGGCGGGGTGAGCGACTCGCAGAAGCAGTAGGTGGCTGTGCACATGAATTACCAGCCTCTCGAAGGCCTCGAGATGCTCGAAGGAGTGACTTAGCAACATTTGCGACTCGGATTACATCTTCGAGAAGGCTTCGGAGGTCTTTCAGGGAGTACTGAGGGGGGTTCGAAGCTTCAGAAGGTCCAGGACACGGGGAACTCGGGCCGTGCATGATGTCAGGTGGGAACTCGAAGGAATAAAACAATATATAGATGGGAATACCGAGGGAAAGCGCTCCTCGGGACTGCAAGAATGCAAATGGAGAGCGCGGGAGTGAGACTGAGGTGGGAAAACTGCGAGAATGTGACTGAAACCGAGGATCCGAGGCCTGAAACTGCAAGAACGAGCCTGAAACTGATCAGAAAGGGGTTACCAGGCTAAGACAGAAGCCCCTCGCGGTGGGCTCCAGATGAAGAGAGTGAATAGAAGTGAGACTGGGATGAGTGGTGAAGTCTGAGAGGGGGGAATTCTCCCCAAGGGGCTTCTATAGCCTGGCAGGGAACCTGTCTGAGGGACGTCTTGGGCTGTCTGAGGCTGTCTAGACACAGCAGAAGGCACTCGAGGCCTTCTCGAACCTGAACTCAATACTCGAAACTCGTTACTCGACTCTGAACGTGACTTGTTACTTCTGTAAGTAGTTACAGTGAAGTGTAGGTGCGTGCGGGTTTATGTAAGCTACTCACATGCCTAAACTCGAAGCTAAGTAAAGTCTAAAGTAAAAGAATAAAAACAAAAGAGTAAAGTAAAAGTAAAAGTAAAAGCTATAAAATAAAAGGAATATCATAGTGGGGAGTACTCACTCCCTACACCGGTTCATATGATGACAGGCGCATTTGGTCCTGACAACAAAACATTTTACTTTGTAATTGGGTTGAATTCTGTGATCAGGCATGTGTGGAGCAAGGCCCGTGCTATTTAGGCTGCATTTCCGAGGTACAAGGGGATATCATGGGTTGATCATAGGATATGATAACTATTGATTCAACAGCAGAATTTCAGGACTCATGTTAAGCCACTTGGAAGCACCCTGCTCCGCCAGCCAATCATAAACCACCTTCTGTCTTGCCGCATAACATGCGGCTCCATGCAATCCAGCGGCTTTGAAGGAGAGACATTTTTTATTCCATTTTTTCGCACGGAATTTGAAGAAGTTCATGGTCCAATGAAATTCCAACACCAGTAGATCTTCTTCCTCTTCCCAACGATCCTTAACAGCTTTGGCCCGGAGCCAATGAATGCAGTAAACTTTGGTTCAGGACATTTTCAACGACAGAATATCATTTTGCTAGGAACACTCTTACATTCAGTGAGCCAGTTCTTTGAACTGGTGGTTCTTGCAATATCCATACACCAGAACCAAGGTAGGTTGGAGCTGCGGTGGTCATGTGCATTTTGCGAGAATGCAGTGGTGTGAACGGCCATGTGACTCTTCTGAAGCTGCTGAAAATGCGTGAGAGTGTCGGTGTCAGCCCCAAGTGCAATCATCGCCTCCCGACATCGCTTGTATATCGCGGCTTGTTGTCTGACGGAAATGTCAATTGAATTTACCATTTGCCATGCACGTGTCCTCATGGAATAACTTGTTGCCTGCCAAACGACTCCTCTGAATGCCACCGCCTTGTCCGCCAAAGCAATCCGCAATCCATGGAGCGCATCATTAGCCTGGCCTATCCGCAGCTTTAATTCCATTTCAACCAGCTCATCAGCCCCAGCAGCACGACATCTTTCTATGCCAAAGTTGGATGGAAGAGGAAGGGGTGCTATTTTTGTCATCTTCAGTGGGACCGCATCAGCAGCTTCATCCATGCTTCCCTCGCTATCCTCCTCCCCAGACACTACGTCATCCACAGAAGACATGTGATGCGCTGAAGAGAAATAATAAAGGAAGGTGGGGGGAGTGGCCTAGAGGTCTCCCTTTGGGTTTGTGGGTCTCAGTTCGACCCGAGAGGGCTTGGGTTGCCTGGTAGGGGAGTCAGGGTGTGGGGAAAGAGTGAAAAACGCGCCCTCAAGGTCCAAAAGAAGGTCGAGAATCGTCTAAAGAGCGTCTGGGGGTGGAGAAAATGATATTCCAAGCCCTCGGTCTCGGAATTCCGTCTTGTTTCCTCTGTAAAGTGTCTATATTGCTGTTGCTAAGTAGGTACAGTACACTCTAACTACGAGTATGGCTTACATAAGCCAAACTCGTCCAAATAGTAAGTAAAAATGGTAACATAAAAATATAAAAACAAAATAGTAAGTAGAAACAATGAAATAAAAGAAATCACCTGGTAGGGAGGCTTCCCTCCCTACATCCGAGGGTGGCTTTAGACAGTGACTGTCCCCAGTCATCACGTACCAAACTGTATCATATAGCGAGTCCAGGGTATCTTCCTCGAAACAAAAACTCTAAGTGAAAACTCAAAAATGCGAACTCGAAAACGAAATAGACCATATAAAAGAAACAAAAGATACTACTCAGCTGCAGGGGGGACACTTTTCGAAGGCGTCCGAAGGTCCTCGAGAGCCAAGAATGGCTCAGAAGTGGCTCGAAGGTGGCTCAGAGTGGGCTCGAGGGGGCTCGAAGGCGCTCAACATCACCTGAATGGATCGCTAGGTTGTCCGAAGGTAACCCGAGGGGTATCAAAGGCAGATCGAGGGTGGATCGAGGGTCTCGAAGGGTGGTGGAAGGTGGATCGAGGCTCAGGCTTCGAAGGCGAGACTGGTCTCGAGCCTCGACAGGCCTCGGAGGGTGACTCGAGGGTGGAGCCCGACTCGAATGGGAAGGGGGGACTCGATAAGGGGGAACAAACCTTCCAGAGGCTGTCACAAGCCTCGGAATTTGACTTGGGCTTGGTTCGAAGGTTCGAGACTTCCCATCGAGAGCTCGGGAGGTTCTCGAAGGGGGCTGACTTACTCTCGAAGGGGATGTAGGTGTTCTTGGACTCGAAAGGCGCTCCTGGGTGGTCTCAGAGTCGACTCGAGGCATCGCGAGGGGCTGGGTAGGCTTGAAATTCGAAGGGGGAGAGGGTACCTGTGCAGCTGGTCTATCTGGGCCTCGAGTGGCAGCCCAGGAATCCAGTCGAGCCTGGGGGGTGCATCCAAGGGCTTCTCGAGGGATCTCCTCACCTGTGGGCAGTACGACTCGCCCTCGAACGATCTTACACTTGCCTGCAGCTAGATACGAGGTGCAGACCCAGCATCGAGCTCGGATATGCCCATCTCGGCCACAGAAGAAACAAAAAGTAAACCTTCGAGGCTGTACTCGACACCTCGATGCCTCTCGTATGTGAGGGATGGCTCGCTCAAGCCCAGATACTCTCGAAGGGGTGATAACCCAGTTGGCACTCTTGAACGCGGCTCAAACGAGGCAGGGGCAGGCTTCGACATCGAAGTCGAGGCTTCTCGAAGGAGGAACGAGGTACCTCGGCATGGCTCGAGGGGCGAGGGCGGCTTCGATCGACTTGCGAGGGGGGAGGAAGGCTTCGAGGGGGTGTACGAAGGCCTTTCGAGGCGAGATGAGAGGCTCGAGGGGGGTATCGAAGGCTTACTAGGTCGAAGGTACTGATTCGAGGTCAAACCGGGGTCACGAGATGGTCGCCAATTTAAGTCTCGATCTCTTCTCGAGCTACGAAGTGGGTTTGAAGGCGAGTCACCAGCCTGCCAATGCGAGGCACACCCACCTGGAGGAACAGGGTGCCTCGAGCCTGCATGAGTGACTCGGAGAGGGGATGAGCTGCTCAAGGCGAGCTCAGAGGGGTGAGGGGCGTTCTTCGAAGTTCGAGGGGCTGCCTCGAAGGGGGGATGCGAGGGTGGCTTCGTGCTCGAGCTTCCCTGGGAGTGTCTTCTAGAAGAAGACCGAGACAACTCCACAGGGGAACTTGACCTGTAACCGATCGAGGGCGAGGATGAGGGGGTTCTCGAAAGGTCGCTCGAAGTTCGATAAACCAAGGTATAGCCTGGATGGGGATCATACCATTCTCCACTTTCTGTCTCATGTCGAACGGGTGGTCCCTTGCATGACGATCTGCTCGAGGGGATGCTGGAGCGAGGCCGAGGGTGGCTCAAGACTCGCATGTATCCCAAAAATGCTCGTGGGCCTTCGACCTGGCCTCGAGACCTTTGATACTTCCTTTCCATCCTCAGCAATGGATGTGCGGCTGAAAACGAATATATATTCCACAAATGAATCAACTATAGGAGATAGGGCACAGAACCGAGCCACAGACACCCTCGTGTCTGTGAATAGCCTCGAAGGGGAAAATGAAAGGCTAGGTCGCCTCGATGCGACCTCGAATGTCTGCAGGGTATCACTGGAGTCTCGAATACACGTCACGAAGTGGCTTTGACCACCGAAACGAAAGAAAAATGAAATTAGTCGCCGTGTGCGACTCGAAGGCTCGACTCTCAACTTGCAGGCCCACTCGACTGCAAGAATGCAAAGGAAAATGACTGGAATACGTCTGGATATGTCTGGACACGTCTATGAACGAATGCGGATGCGTCTAAGTGGATGGCTACGTCTCGAAGGGGTCTCGAAAGCGTCTCGAAGGGGCTGGATACTCGTCTGGGGTCTCGAAGCATCTCGAAGGGGCTGGATACTCGTCTGGGGTCTGAAGGCATCTCGAAGGGGGCTGGATACTCGTCTCCGGTCTAGAAATGTCTCAACAATGTCTCCATCAGGAAATTGGTGAGGTGATGGTATGACCAGTTAAATATGCCAAGAAAGTATAATTCAGATGACCATAGTAATAGCTATCTCAATCCTGAGCATGCAATATCTGGACATGGCATTGAGACCCAAGATTGTCAGGAACTCCCAATGATGCTACTTAAATTGCAATCAAGTCGTCACCAAGATTATATATGGGATGACCTTATTATCTCCAACAGACATTTTGAAAACTCATCATCTGCCCTACAGGATTATGGAAGATTATCTGTTTATGTTCATACTGCTATTCCATTGTCAGTATTCACCATCTTCCACACAGGATTATGGAAGATTATCTGTTTATGTTCATACTGCTATTCCATTGTCAGTATTCACCATCTTCCACACAGGATTATGGAAGATTATCTGTTTATGTTCATACTGCTATTCCATTGTCAGTACTTGTCCACACAAGATTATCTGTTCCATTGTCACTACTTGTTGGATTTTGGCAAGTCGTTCATAGCCCTTGTTTGGTTGATTGACGCCGTTTTCTTTTTACCGTGAGAACTACTTTCCGTTCGTGGGTCCACAAGACCACAGTACTTTGTTGTTCGTCGCTCGCATACTACTGTACAGTGCGGTAAATTATTCTTTTGTTCTAATGTCTCGTTTTTGTGTCCTTGATGTTGTAAGGTCCCATGCTGGGACCATTTTTGTTGTATGACACCGGGTTCAACACCCGTGTCTCGCTCTTGTTCCTACTTAGTGTATTTAGTCTCGTCGAAAGTAGAACCACCTCAGACGTTTGCCGCTACGCGCGCACGACTGAGGTGGGCATAGTATTTTTCTCCTCTCTGTATATGTGTACACGAGCTTACGCATCACCTTAGTTCTGTATAGGTAATGCCACTCTAGACATTTGCCGCTATGCGCGCACGACTGAGTTCTGTATAGTCTTTTGGGTTATGAGCCCCGCGCTCTAATAGCCTACGAAACGTCTCACCGTATCTCGATATCCTCGCTGCACTGAAGCTCTGATCCATATGTCTACTGCCATCCCCATCACCACCGACACTCTTCCGGGCAACGTCCCAAAGCTCGACATAAAGGGTGCGAACTGGGCGATCTTCTCCCTTCGCTTCCAAACTGCAGTGGAAGCCAAAGAATTGTGGTCGCATTTCGATGGCACCTCCCAGTGTCCCATCGGTTCTACTGTCACCGCAGCTGATGGAACTGAAACTGTGTCACCTCCAGATCCTGATGAGCTTGCCAAGTGGCAGAAAAGCGAGAATATGGCGAAGCACTTACTTACCCAACGAATCCCCGATTCTACTGCCCTTCAAGTTCGCAGTCTCACAACCGTCGCGGCCATGTGGAAAGAAATTGTTCGCGAGTATACAGAAAAGGGAGCCTATGCTCAGACAGATCTTCGAACGAAGTTCCTGAGTATGCAATGTCCCGTCGATGGCGATGTCAGCCAATTCTTGGATGATCTGCGTACGAAGAGAGACGAGTTAGCTGCCGTCGGCGTACAGATCGAAGAAAAGGATTATCGATCGACAATTATCCAATCCCTCCCCAAATACCTTGCCAGCTTCGCATCTGGGCAACTCGCAACGGCTCGCCCGTACAGTCCCACTCAAACTATCGACCCCGACATCCTTATTTCGCTTAATATCGAAGAATCGGAGCGCCGCAGTCGTAAAGAAACTCGAAACCCACGAGCCAGGCAGAAGGCTCATGATGGCAACGAGGCCTTAGCCATGACCCCTGGAAATTTCTCTGGCCGGGGGCGAGGAAACTGGAAGGATGGTCGTCGTGGAGGAAGCTCTGCAAGGGGCACTAGCCGGCGCAGTCCATGCTGGAACTGTGGATCGAGAGAGCATTTTAAAAATCAATGTCCACAACCTGATAAGTCGGCGAGTCGAAGCACTCATGATGATACTAAGAAGGAGACTCAGCTAACGCAGCTACCTTCGACCCTGAAGAGGAAGGAGCATTCTCCGTAATCGCCTGAATAACCTTGATGAACTCCAAATCCCCGACCTGCTCCGCATCTCTGACGACGATGACGACGAAGAAAGACTGAAATATATCCCCTCTGATGACGATATGTTCAGTGAAATTGGAGACGATGGAGAAAGCTCACCTCCTAGCGACAGTACCTGTCGCAGTAACGTCGCTGAACCACCCGCAGAACTGGCTAATCTCGTGCATGACGGACCAATCCCCACCCCGACCGTAGAACTCTACGACTCTGGCTCTACATGGCACATTTTCCCTTACAAAGATCAGTTCGAATCCCTAACCAGTATCCCGCCGAGGACATTTGCAGCCGCCAACAAACAATCTTTCAATGCTACCGCAGTTGGGGATCTGGTTATCGAAGTCCCAAACGGATGCGACGCCACCAAGTTAAGACTCACCGAAGTCTTGTATTCCCCTGCGGTGGGCTTCACCTTGGTGTCCATCGGACGTCTCGACCAGCTAGGATACTCTGTTACCTTCGCTGATGGAACTTGTACCATTCGCAGCCCAGACGATGATGTCATCGGACAGGTGCCTAAGACTCGAGCAGGACTTTATCGTGTCATACACACCGGCATGCACAACGAAGCAAATGCAGCAACTGAAACTATCACCGTTATGGAGCTTCATCGAAGGATGGGGCACATCTCACCAACCGTCGCTCGTCGCCTGGCTGAAAACGGGCTCGTATCAGGCCTGAAGTTCGATCTGTCAAAAGACGAGCCAACTTTTTGCGAAGCCTGTGTCTATGCGAAGGCTACTAGGAAACCTGTTGCAAAAGAATGCATCGGTGAGCATGCCATGGAGTTTGCTGCTGAAGTACACACCGATATTTGGGGACCGGCCCCCGTCGAAACGCTTGGAGGAAGGCGCTACTATGTTACATTCACAGATGATAAAACTCGCCTCACGTACCTGCACCTCCTTCGCCAGAAAAGCGAAGCTTTCACCGCCTACAAAGACTTCGAAGCTTGGTGTCGCACCCAGCATAATGCCACTATCAAGGTCTTGCACTCTGATCGCGGCGGTGAATACCTTGGGAAAGAATTCATCCTGTATCTCAAAGCGGCCGGTATCAAACAGAAACTCACCGTTCATGACACTCCACAGCACAATGGCATCGCTGAGCGTCTCAATCGAACTCTGCTGGAAAAGGTCAGGGCTATGTTGCATGAGAGCGGCTTACCACGCATGTTATGGGGCGAGGTCGTTTGCCACGCTGTCTGGTTGAAGAATAGGACACCAACCAAGGCACTCGAGGGTGGAACGCCTCTCGAGGCTGCCACTGGGCAGAAACCCGACCTAAGGCGAGCACACGTGTGGGGATCGCGCGTCTGGGTACGTATCGAAGGGGGCACCAAGCTGGGAGGACGCGTTGCTGAAGGCCGTTGGATGGGTGTGGATGATGACAGCCCGAATGGATGCCGCATTTACTGGCCCGAGAGACGATCCGTAACTGTGGAACGAAACGTGTACTGGGACCCGTCGCAAGCTGAGCCGTTATCTCGCGAGGGGGAGGAAGAAGGTAGTCACATACCTAACGCGATACTAACGGCTCCTGCTCCCCCTCCAGCAACAACCACTGCACCCATGACACCCGTTACTCCCACTCCTATTGTCCAAGCACCACCAGACGAACCACCCGTAGCCAAACGAATCCGAAAACCCAGCCAACGTGTCGCCGACATCCTCTCCGGACAGGGCAACGTCGGCCGCCGTAGCCAACCCACTATACCACGTGGTGTGCAACTACCAACCCACATCGCTAACTCCGTTCTAATCCCAGAAAACACTGACCCTCTCGATAGCGATAACCTCGCTGCAGCATACCTTATGACCATCGTTGACGACCCAGACGATGCCCTATCTGCCATCGACCTCGCCATGGCAGTGGAAGCAGTCACCGCTGAATCCGAGGCCCTAGAACCCACCTCGTTGGCCGAGGCTCGCCGCCGTCTGGACTGGCCACAATGGGAGGCTGGAATCAGAGAGGAGTTAGCAACGATACAAGCGGCAGGGACTTGGGAGCTTGTTGACGTACCTCATGGTGCCAACATCGTCGGATCCAAATGGGTGTTCCGTGCCAAGAAAGATGCAGCTGGAAACATCGTGCGGCACAAAGCCCGACTCGTCGCCCAAGGTTTCTCGCAAGTCGAAGGCATCGACTACTTCGATACCTTTGCTCCAGTTGCCACGCTTGCGTCCATTCGAACTGTCCTCGCTATGGCAGCACGCTCGAATCTTGAACTCCATCAGATTGATATCAAAGGCGCTTATCTAAACGGTACACTCACCGACGACGAAATAATCTACATGCGCCAGCCCCCAGGTTTCGAGTCCGTCGACCATCCCAACAAGGTATGCCATCTTCGAAAAACCTTGTATGGACTGAAGCAGAGCGGCCGTCGCTGGTACCAAAAATTGGTGGAAATCCTTGTTGACGAGCTGGGCTTCGCCCAGTGCTCTGTCGACCAAGCTGTCTACTTCAAACGATGCTCCCCCGATGGGCTTATTGTCATTGTTGTCCACGTTGATGATTGCACCATCGCCGCAATGTCTCTGGATGAGATAGACGAATTCAAACGAAACATTAAGAAGTATGTTGAAATAACTGACCTAGGAGAGCTCCACTGGCTACTCGGTATCGAGGTAACTAGAAACAGAGACGAACGTATCATCTCTCTGAGCCAGCGCCCCTACATCGAATCAATCATACGTCGTTTCGGTTTTGACGAACTCAAACCCGTGTCGAACCCGATGGAACCTAGCACCAAGCTACATTCCGGACAGTCACCATCAACCGGTGCTGAATATGCTGCCATGCGCCACGTACCGTATCGCGAGGCTGTCGGGTCACTCATGTATGCTTCCCTCGCCACTCGTCCTGATATCTCGTATGCCGTGACAACCATTTCACGATTTTCTGGAAATCCTGGAGTTCCCCACTGGGAAGCTGTCAAAAGGATCTATCGATATCTCATCGGGACGAAAACGCTGAGACTCACGTATGGGGGAGCACCGAGTGTGCTAACTGGATATGCTGATGCAGATGGGAGTATGGCAGAAGATCGCAGGGCGGTCTCTGGGTACGCTTTTCTAATTGACGGAGGGGCGGTGTCATGGTCTTCTAAACGACAGGAAATCGTCTCGCTCTCAACGACCGAGAGCGAGTACGTGGCAGCCACGCATGCGGCCAAGGAAGCCTTGTGGCTTCGGTCGCTCATCGGAGAGATTTTTACTCCACTCGTCGAACCCACCACGTTGTTCTCCGATAACAAATCTGCCATCGCGCTCACTAAAGATCATCAGTATCATGCACGCACCAAGCACATTGACATCCGTTTTCACTTCATACGCTGGGTGGTAGAAAATAGCAAGATTCGCCTCGTATATTGCCCAACTGCAGACATGGTTGCCGATACTCTAACGAAGGCTTTACCATCCCCAAAAGTGAAGCATTTTGCCGTCGAACTTGGCCTACGTCCGACTTGAGGGGGAGTGTTGGATTTTGGCAAGTCGTTCGTAGCCCTTGTTTGGTTGATTGACGCCGTTTTCTTTTTACCGTGAGAACTACTTTCCATTCGTGGGTCCACAAGACCACAGTACTTTGTTGTTCGTCGCTCGCATACTACTGTACAGTGCGGTAAATTATTCTTTTGTTCTAATGTCTCGTTTTTGTGTCCTTGACGTTGTAAGGTCCCATGCTGGGACCATTTTTGTTGTATGACACCGGGTTCAACACCCGTGTCTCGCTCTTGTTCCTACTTAGTGTATTTAGTCTCGTCGAAAGTAGAACCACCTCAGACGTTTGCCGCTACGCGCGCACGACTGAGGTGGGCATAGTATTTTTCTCCTCTCTGTATATGTGTACATGAGCTTACGCATCACCTTAGTTCTGTATAGGTAATGCCACTCTAGACATTTGCCGCTACGCGCGCACGACTGAGTTCTGTATAGTCTTTTACTACTCTCAATGCCACTAATATGAAACAAAGCAGGACATTCAGAACTCATAAAAGCTAGGGCCAGCATTACCATTCAGCGAATCACCATCTGATTCATATATCGCATTTCGCAGAAGTTCCGACTCAGACTCACTGCAATCAGATATGTGATCTGAGTCGGACTCGTCATGCACGAAGTCCTCATCATCATCGGCATGTGCCCAAGGACCATCACGTCGACCGTGGTTGTCAAGCACAGATCCAGAACCTACACTCTCCTGCTTGTCGACTGCACGTGCTGCACCCAAATTACCATTACGCTGTATCTGCACGTCGTGCACACCAATATCCTCATTGTCGAACTTCGGCCCACGAGTGTGTGCGTAGACATGCCCCACTGCAAGTCCCCAATGATATCGCATCATCATGTCACGATCCACGAACCTCGTAGAGAATCAGCTATATAGATATTTGATCATGGACCCTGCCTACCGGTTGATATAATATACTTTCCAGTCCTCGGAGTCACGGACATTGCGAGACGTCGCCGTGCTATCATGGTGCAATCTCCCGTCCGCGAATGAGGGAATAAGATGACAGCACTGCAGCACGTCCGCGGGGTCAACGAAACCAAATGCGTCAGCTCGATCCGTCGGCACGAATCTTGCTTGGTCAAGGGCAGTGTGCTGCCAACCAGAACGTTGGTCCGGCAACAACTCAAACCAACGTACCCAAAGAAAGTCCTGTCTCCGTGACTGGTAATCCCTAGTTCCAGGACCGACATATATGACATTCGCATGATATATGCCCAGAACGCGGGCATAGCAAAACGGATGTTTCTCTGAGCCATCCCCATCAGCTAACAGCATAATATCCCGATGTTCTGTTCGGGGATTGATCGAGTCGGTTTCCCTGCGTAGGTCATAGGTGGTGTGGTTAATGCGGAATAGAGGGTGCCTGTAGATTCGATTGCCCTTAAGAATGACGTAGCTGAGCGACTTTAGAACAGACTGATCAGCATTTTCCACGGGATCGAGTCCACAAGACTCCCGAACTTGAGGATCTGAACTCGTATCACTGGCATGCCCTCGTGTATGTAGGTCACGGACGCGGGGCAAGAGATGTAATTTCAACCTCTGTACGAAATCCTGCCAGTCGTATAATTTTCAATACCTTGCAAACCTCATCATTAGATAGTACATCTGACCTTCGTGGCAGGGTCACCGAGGTTTTTCTGCACGAATTGAGTGATGTCTTCAGGCAGGTTCTGAGATTTTCCGATGACGTAGTGCACCTCCGGCAAATTCGGAGTCGGATCCTTGCGGTGCAGATTCTCTCTTCGGGCACGGATACGACGAATGCGTGCCTGTCGACGCTTGATGGATGCGAGCTGGGATGTGAACGATTTGCCACTCGTCCTTCTAAACCGACTTTTGCTTGTACGGTGCTCAAGTTCTCCCTGTGAAAACGTTAATCCCCGTGAATCCCAACCATGATTATGATATAAGGTCGTACGGTCTGCGTTGAAAACGAATCTGTTGTCCCATACAACCGTATTTGGGAAACGTAGTCGCCGAGTGCATGAAGTTTATATGTGCGCAAATTTAGTGCTTTGGGGCAACGACCGGTTGCTATACCTGGAGCTGTTGCGTTAACCTGAGAGCGAGCCGATGAGCCCCCTTTCGAACGGGCTTGATGTCTCATACGGGACTCTGTTTCACGTCGAAGTTCTCTCGTAGGGAATGCAGAGCACGTCTCATCAGCAAAACCGCGAAGCCTATTGCCAAGATCCCGCGAGACGTGTTCCAAAATGCTGAGTGTTTCGTCCGTATGCATCCTTAATTTTGCAAGACCATGCCAGTGGGCAAGGACAAACAACAACTTAATGATTTGCCCATTGTGCGGCTCGGGTAGGAGTCCTGTAAAGACGGGAATTGCACACTGTATGCGCAACTAAGTAAGACAGCAATCGCGGGTACCCTCAGTGGTGCCACTCACCTGTAGAATGTCTTCAAAATCGCGCGCCGCCATTTGCTTCAAATCAGATACATTTCGCTGAAAGCGCCGTATTGTATCGCGGCCAAAGGTGGGTACCTGCCGAAAGCTGATCCAACACTGAGGTCCGTACTGACAAACAAAGTAAAATTCTTACCGCTGGTCAAGAGTAGCAAGGAGGTGCCCTTTAGAGCAGTCCAGCATTCGAAGAAGGTGGATGAAGATCGCTTTCCAGACCCCAAGCTCGAACTCATGCAAAAGATCAACCACTAACATCAGAAAGAAATCAAATCCCAAGGGAAAAAGCCTAGAGGAAAAGGCATTCTGCCCAGGACGTCAGTGTTACTGTCTTGTAATCCACGAGCTCATACCTCTGTTGGTACCAGAGACTCATCCTTGAGAAGCCTCTCGACTTGTGCAGCGTCTACCACGTACTGTTCCTCGTATATAAACTTCCGTGCGGCCGTAACTTTTGCCTGACGCCCAGGGGTGTCCTTGCGCATCAATGATTGGCGTTGCACCATGTCCATTTCCGTTGCTAGCATGGGGATCTGGTCTTTTGAAACAAGACATCGCGGACAGGGACAACCACCGAGGCTACGTATGTTTGCGATGAGGACCCTACATTGGAGTAAGTTTCTGTTACGATACGTACTCTTTTCTTTTTCTTTCTTTTCTTTTTCATCTTATCTAATCTCTCTTATCTTATCTTGAGATCTTATCAGATCTTATCTCGTCTTATCTCTTCTCTTATCTATGGACTCACCCAGACCCTGACCATGTGCTTGCCATGTGGCTCAGGCCTAGGCCGGTCCAGACCATGATGTCATAGTGATGTCACTGTGATGTCATGCCTTATGTCCTCCTCATGTATGCCTCACCTCTACCTCATGTACAGTAGTATATATACCCAACACAATAGCCCAGCTAGCCCCCAAGCTAGTTCATTTGGGTTTCGATCCTACTTGCTTCTAAGTCCTCTTCTATCCTCTCATCTTCGTCCTCGCCTTCGTCTCCGTCTAGCTTCGGTGTAGCGAGCCCGTGACTTCGAGTCTAGGGTCGTAACACTTGAACTAGCTTCTATACCGTCACCCGCTCGCTGAGCAAACCCGGACTCCAGGGTCAAGGAGAACGTCGCAGCCGGACTCCAGGCTTAAAGGAGGATCTTTCTCATCATTCCACCCCACGCCTCGTTCTACCGCGAAGGTTCGATCTATCGACCTCTGCCTCCACGAAACACACCTCCCTCGCCTACCCCCGAACTCGTCTACCCTTCTCGAACCCCGTCCGAAGATCCAAACCTCGGGACCCCACCCCCGCTCCCTGCCAACTTTGGTCTTCCTGACGAAGAAGGAGCTCGCCTCTTCGCACACCCCCTGATCCCGCCCCACAATCAACTTTACCAAGACATCTTCAATCCCGCTCCCCACCCTCGCTTCGACAACCTCGACGAGCAACTCTACGAAGACATCTTCGGTCACCCCGCTCCTCCGCCTCGCCGCTATAACCTCCGCCCCCGCCACCTCATCAACAAACCCTACCGCCGCCCCGTCGTAGTCAGCCGCTATGGACCAAGGTGGTAACCAACAACAACAACCCCCGCCCAACCCTCTCCTTGTGGACCCTGATGTCCAGGCGCTCATCGGCGCCATCACCGCCCACATTACTACCTCTGTGGCCCAGAGTCTAATCCAGGCCAATGCACGTGCCGCCCGGGGCGATCCGGCAAAGAAAGGGGCGTCTGACCCTGGAAAATATGATGGCTCCATCTCAAGATTCGAGGAATGGTGGAGCAAGATGAAGGCGTACCTCCAGATAGCGGATTTTCCGTCGGCCTCGCAGGACTGCCTGGCAGTATGGACCCGACTTGAAGGGCCAGTAGCAGGGGCGTATGCCCGAGCAAGAATTGATGCCTGCAAGGCAGCAAATACCTATCCCAACATGGCGGCCCTCGAGGCCGAGATCGAGGCCAAGTTTAGGCCGATCAACAACAAGGACTGGGCGAAGGCCCAACTACAGAAAATACGACAAGGAAGCATGCGAACCGAAGACTTCGTGGCTAAGTTTGGTGCGCTAGCCATGTCTGCAGGGGCGTCTGACGATTACGCCATATTCATGCTCGAGCGGGCCATGCGCCCTGACATACTACAGCAGATCTTCGTGCAGGGCAAAAGGAAGGCCACCCTCGCTGAATACATAGTCGAACTCTGGACCTTGGGTGGTGCCATCGAAGCCGCTCGCATGCATACCTCCTCGCGTTTCGCTTTCCCATCCTCGACTTCTCGCCCCTCTCCCTCGTCAGTTGGAACCTTCGGAGGTTCGGGTATCCCGATGGAAATCGGCGCCGCCTCGACTTCTCGCCCCGTCCCCTCGCACATCAAGTGCTTCTCGTGTGGGGGTAACCATTTTAAACGAGACTGTACGTCTCGAACTCAGCAGCGCCCCCCTCCCCGTTTTCCTGTTCCCCCTCGTACCCCCTTCTCGCCCCAGCCTGCTGCTCGTCAAGCGGCACCCCAAGAGGACCCTCAGCTTCGCCAACTGCAGGGGATGACCTTCGAAGAAATGCAGGCGTTCTTCTATGACAAGCATACGAACGAGATGAAGGCGCAGGGAAAAGAGTTCGCTCAGTAGACGTTCGGGTACCTACTGGGCAGGCATGTAGTCGTTTCTCGGTGTTGGACACTTACGACGTACAGGAGTTATTTAATACGTCGAACCTTACTTCGTGTGTAGAGGAGTCCAGAAATGGCTCGGCCCCACACGTTAATAAAAGGGTGCTTAATTCCTCTTGCGACAAAAATACAAAAAAATGTGACCAACCAGAGACAAAAATCCCGAAGAACGCTAAAATAAGAACGATAGGCTGCAGGCCAGAACTGGAACTGGAGGTGACGTTGGAAGGAAGAAGTAGGAAGTGGCAGGCAAAGGCGTTGGTTGATTCTGGGGCAACCGATACTTTCCTCGATAGGAAATGGGCCGATGAAAATGGAATACCCCTCCTCCCCCTCGACAAGTCAGTCCCAGTGTACAACGTTGACGGCACAAAGAACCGAGATGGGGACATCACTCACATGGCGCCCCTCGTAATGAACTACGATGGACACAGGGAACATATCTGGGCGCAGGTTACTACCCTTGGCTCCCACCCCCTCGTCCTCGGCTATACGTGGCTTCGACGCCACAACCCTGTGGTCTCGTGGGCTGACAAAACTGTCAAAATGACTCGCTGCCCTCGTGAGTGTCATGACCTCGCCCCATTGACTAAGCAGGAAAAGAGGGAGGCAAACGACATGGAGTACTTGCACCCAAAGCTTCGATCGTCATGGACCCGCTCTGGCACCGTAGAGGAGCTTGTCCCGAAGGAGTACCACCAGTACCTGGAGGTCTTCTCGAAGGAGTCGTCAGAACGTATGCCGCTGAGAAAGCCCTGGGATCATGCCATCGACCTCAAGGATACCTTCATCCCTAAGCGAGGCCGTCTCATTCCCCTCTCCACCGAGGAGCAGAAGGAGGTCTCGGACTTCATCGATGACCAGACACGGAAAGGTTACATTCGTCCTTCGAAGTCCCCTCAGACCTCCCCAGTCTTCTTCGTCCCCAAGAAAGATGGCCGAAAACGTATGGTCCAGGACTACCGGTATCTCAACGAACACACGGTGAAAAATGCGTACCCTCTCCCCCTTATCTCCCAACTCGTCGATAAGCTCAAGGGCTGCAAGCTGTTCACAAAAATGGACCTACGATGGGGCTACAACAACGTCCGCATCAAGGAAGGAGATGAGTGGAAGGCAGCCTTCGTCACCCATAAAGGGGCCTTCGAACCTCTCGTTATGTACTTCGGTTTGTGCAACTCCCCGTCCACGTTCCAAAACATGATGAACGATATCTTCGGTGACATGGAGGACGTGGTTGTTGTCTATATTGACGACATCATGATCTTCACGAAGACAGATGACGAGGCCGAGCATGACCGAGTCGTGTTGGAGGTCCTTCGACGCCTCAGGGAAAACGATCTCTTCGTGAAACCAGAGAAGTGCTTCTTCAAGAAGAAGGAGGTCGAGTTCCTAGGGATGGTCGTAGGGGTCGATGGGATAAAGATGGATGAGTCCAAGGTGAAGGCTATCAGGGAGTGGCCAGTCCCCACCAAAGTCAAGTCGGTCAGAGCCTTCCTTGGCCTAGCGAACTTCTACCGTCGCTTCATCAAGGACTTCGCTCGCATCGCTCGCCCTCTCAATGACCTTACGAGGAAGGACCAGCCCTGGACCTGGCGGGAGGAGCAACAACGCTCTTTTGATGCCCTGAAGGCAGCATTCACCTCGGCCCCCATCCTTGCATTTCCTGACCAAGACAGAAGGTTCCGCCTGGAGACAGATGCGTCCGACTTTGCGACTGGAGCAGTCCTCTCGGTCGAGGCCCCTGATGGCCTCTGGCACCCGGTTGCATATTACTCCCATTCCATGACTCCTCCTGAGCGAAATTATCAGGTCTTCGACAAGGAGATGCTTGCCATTATCCGTGCATTGGAGACCTGGCGCCACTATCTAGAGGCCACCCCTTATGAGTTTGAGATCTGGACGGATCACTCCAACCTCCAGTACTTTAAGACGGCTCAGAACCTTGATCGCAGGCAGGCTCGATGGGCACAGTACCTTTCGAGGTTCAACTACAAGCTCGTCTATAAGCCAGGTGCCTCTATGGCGAAAGCCGATGCTCTATCTCGAAGGGAAGATCATGAGGTCAAGGGGGACAATCAGGAGGTCACTCTCATCGACCCAGCTCGGGTGGCAGCGCTCTCTGTAGGAATGGATAGAACCCTCGAGGCTATCCTAAAGGGGGCCTCCTCAGCCACGACCCCACCCGAAGGATATGAGCTCAGGGATGGCCTCTATGTCAGGGATAGTCGGGTCTATGTTCCCCCTTCAGCAGTTCTCCCAGTGATCGAGGCACATCACGACACCCCTGTCGCTGGCCACCCAGGGTGGTCTAAAACCCTCGAGTTGATCTCTCGTCATTATGTCTGGCCAGCCATGTCTCGGTCAGTGAAGGAGTATGTCTCATCCTGCCACCGTTGCCAGATGGCCAAGGGATCCCGGAAACCCCCTGCTGGAAAACTTCACCCAAACCCGGTCCCCGAAGCACCCTGGACAGACATATCTGTGGACTTCATGGATGCACCTGAGGCCGGTGGGTATGACAACATCATGGTGGTAGTGGATCGATTCTCGAAGGAGGCAGTCTTCATACCGACAATGAAGACCATCTCGGCACTCGGTACAGCGGAACTCTTTCGAGATCATGTGTGGACCCAGCATGGACTCCCCTCTACAGTCATCTCGGATAGAGGCCCCCAGTTTGCCAGCACCTTCATGACAGACCTGTCAAAAATGCTTGGCATCAAACCGAAACTCTCCACTGCTTTCCATCCCCGGACCGATGGCCAAACCGAGAGACTCAATCAGGAGATTCAGCAGTATCTTCGGCTTTTCATAAATGATCAACAACACACCTGGCCCTCCTGGCTGAAGGTCGCTCAGTTCTCATACAACTCTAAAAGGCAGGACTCTACAGGTCGCTCACCGTTCTCTGTCACCCGCACTTATGCCCCCCGCATGGGTGTGGAGCCAGCATTCTCCAAAGCCGAGGCTGCCACAAACTGCGCCTCCAATATCCAGTCGGTCATCGAGGCCACGAAAAGGGCCCTTCAGCGCACAGCAGAGAGGATGGTTCAAAGTTCCGAGGCCTCACGGTCTGAAGCACCAGGATACTCAGTGGGCCAGGAGGTCTGGCTTGACACCACCCATGTCCGGGTCGATGGGCGCCCCTCACGAAAACTCACCGAGAAGTGGATCGGTCCCTACAAGGTCCTCTCGGTCAAGCCCAACGCTGTGGAGCTCCGTCTCCCAAAGACCCTTCGCATTCACCCTGTTGTCAACGTCTCTCGGGTGAAGCCGTACAAGGGACCTCTTGAGGGCCAGAAGGTTACTCGCCCTGGACCAGTGGTGGGTGTCGAGGACCGTGACGAGGAGTTCGAGGTCGAGTACATCGTGGACAGCCGCCTGAAGCGCAACAGACTAGAGTTCCTCGTCCACTGGAGGGGTTATGGGGATGAGGATCGCACTTGGGAAACTGAGTCAAATCTGAAGGGTTCCCCTGAGGTGTTACAGGACTTTTACAAATCCCACCCCTCGGCCCCTCGCAAACTTCGTGGTATTGACTCTACCCGCTTTGCTTCGCTCTTCTCCCCATATGAAAACCTCACCACGTGCCGCTCTGTCTTCTGTCGCCTGGAAGTCGACCCCTAAGGAGGGGATAGTGTTACGATACGTACTCTTTTCTTTTTCTTTCTTTTCTTTTTCATCTTATCTAATCTCTCTTATCTTATCTTGAGATCTTATCAGATCTTATCTCGTCTTATCTCTTCTCTTATCTATGGACTCACCCAGACCCTGACCATGTGCTTGCCATGTGGCTCAGGCCTAGGCCGGTCCAGACCATGATGTCATAGTGATGTCACTGTGATGTCATGCCTTATGTCCTCCTCATGTATGCCTCACCTCTACCTCATGTACAGTAGTATATATACCCAACACAATAGCCCAGCTAGCCCCCAAGCTAGTTCATTTGGGTTTCGATCCTACTTGCTTCTAAGTCCTCTTCTATCCTCTCATCTTCGTCCTCGCCTTCGTCTCCGTCTAGCTTCGGTGTAGCGAGCCCGTGACTTCGAGTCTAGGGTCGTAACAGTTTCATTAAGCACGGGCTACCTCGAAATCGAATCTTGAGGTTACCTACTTCTCAGGATAATCAGCTGAATATGTAAAGATTCGAGGAAACAGGCGTCTGGTACACCCATCAGCACATTCAAGTACGATTCCATGTTGATAAGCCTCGGTAAATTCGTCATCGAGGAGCACTTTCCACTGAGCATGGAACAGCTCCCTGTGACAGTGTGTATAGAGAGGACCCCCAGGTGCGTAGTTTCCTGAGTGCGCGATTACAAAGTCTTTGAACTCATCGGGCAACTATAGTTGTCAGAACATGTATCAATCAGTGACCCGCCAATGATTGCGGAAGAATCCACCTACCGCCTGAAAATACGCCACATGAGAGCACAAGTTGGCAGATGGTTGACATCTTTCGTACTTCGAATCATTTCCAAAGAAGACATAGAGGGGCCACAACTTCGCATCGCCGAAGTTCGTGAGCTGCGTTGCGTCCGACCAGAACATGAGAGCAACCACCCGGCGGGGTAAGTTACACTCCAGTTCCAAAGAAGATTCCTGCAATGTGTTATGTGCTTCAAGAAATGCCCGTGAAGTAAATAGTTCTCCATAGACTCCAATGTCACTATCCTTGTGGGAAGGGTGCCAGCGCAATTCATAGGGTTCGAATCTAAAGTTTTTGGAAAGAGTGCGATCTAGCAGCCGCTCGCGAATTACAGACAAGAGGGAACGGTAGAAGAAGCTGTCGATAAGATATTCTTGTGGCCCAGGATTCTGAGCTCGGCGAGAAAAAGGAACAGAAATCACAACGCGTCCTTGCGTCCACCCCGCGTCATGGTCCAGACACTCTTCCGCATCACTCCGAGGATGGTTTCCAGACGCACTCAGAACTCCCAAGTGACGGTCCAATCCCGTCCAATTCGTAGATCGAATATCATCTGGGCGAAAGTCTGCATTTCCAACGATAGCTACCAGTTTCCTGAAGCTAGACCGCGATTTTTGCGACCCGTGGTTCCAATACCAGTCACCTAGGAGCAAGGAGCTCTCATTTGGATAAGGGTGGAAAGGATTGGAGAAGGTCTCCCCTTCACCATGCCACGGAGTAGTCGGCAGCGGCGGGTCTTCACTCGAAGGATCTTCAGGATCAAGGAGCGGAAGAGAATCTTTGCCATAGATGCGGAACAAGCCAAAACCATTCACATGTGACTTGAATGTAGCCCGAGGACGCACCCTTTGGGAGGTAGATGGGGGATGGGCATCATCTGGCGGCTGCGCACGTGAAACTACGACGGTCTGTGACGACGCCATCTCAACTACGATGCTTGGGGGGGGTAATGGTCTGGGAGGTTCAGGTAGCATATCCCTAAATCTTTTCGGGAGTCGTCTGTTCTCTCGGCGAGGTCTCCGCAGAGACAATGGCAAGTCATCAATGCCTGCTTGTGGTAGATCTGAGCCAGCGGTGTCAGAGCGATGATCGAGCTAAAGAACAAATGAAAACATCCAAGTTAGCAGCTCCCGAAGCGATCCGAGTGTTGAACACGTGTCACTGGCACTTACCTGTCCAGCTTCTCGGGGTTCAGATGGACCAGGATATCCACTGATTGGAGCTTCGACCAAGGTTGTCCCATCTTCATGGAAGGTCGAATCAGTTCCTTCCTCTCCAACAAGTTGCTGGGGCCGCTTGTTCTGGTAAATTTCTTTGACACGAGTCAAAGCACCGGAAAGGCGTTTCTTGCCTCTTTGACAATTCCTGTTATGCCTCGTGAACGCTGCGACGTCTGAGAAAGAACGTCCACATATGCATACTTGAGCAAATTCCCGCGACATGGTCATCCGGAAAATAGTAGAGGTCTCACCCTGAAAGCTATTTGCCTCACTGTTACGTCATTTACGTCGTACTGTCAACAGCAAACAACGTGGAGAACCCGGGGATGCGGTTACGAATGCGCGGCGTGAATGCAGCGAATCCAACAACGCTCAGTGCCGAGGACGTGAGACACAAGAACAGGACAATGTGAACCCCCCAGATTGTGAACGAGTTGGATGCAAAGCATAGAGTGTGGGGAAGAACCGGTGGACTTCAGTGTCGGAAATCAATCGTGGCACGCAGGTGAAGGCGAGCATCAAGAATGATGCACGAGCACCACCGAAGAGTATGATATGGTGCGCGCGAACTCCACCCAGGTAATCCCGAACACGCGGGTATGCGAACCCGCTCACAACCGGACCCAGGGTACCGACTTTGACGGTGCTGAGGAAACGCTTTCCTGGCCTTTGTTTTTAATCCCCTCTTGAGGTCCCAAGAAGGCTAGATAATGCGTACGACGCGGAAATATTTGTGAACATCACTACGAGCCTGCATCGATGAGCGTCACGCTGAATTGTGCCCGTAGTGACTGACACATCGACGGGAGACGACTAAATGCGAACAAAGCCAAGATGAGAGGAGGCGTCCCTTGCTTCCGACCAAGCCATTGACCAGATTGGACCGGACACCATCTAGTTCGCCACCGGATGCGCTTGCCCGATATCGTCTAATCCGGCGCGTATTCAACTCAGGGCTTCGAGTCCCCTCAGTCAAACGGTTCCAGGATTATGCTGTCGAGGTTGTTGAATGGAATCAGAAGACCGAGGAGTGGCGAGACCATTGAAACAGGGCCGATTTGTTGGATGGAACGGTGAGGGGGAACACAGGAGGCAAGGATATGGAAGATGACGAAAGAGGTGCACCCCGGCTGTGTATCCACACTGCGGAGGAACTCTCGAGGATGCGTCGCCGCCGTGATTATCCGCGTGATCCATTCCGAGATCACCAAGTAAAAGTAATAACTTGTCTTCGTTGATGATGCCGACAGTTCACCAAAGAACGCATTCATTTGTTCAAGGTTGGCATTCATGATGGGATGGTGGGGTCGCGACATGATGTCCTGTGTGGTTGACTCCAAGACCGTGGCCGATGGTAAGTGTCCAAGGTCCTGAGCTTTGTTGTATGATGGACGGTAAATGGGAGACGACGGCCGAGTCGACTGTGTGGATGTCTTCGACGTCAAACGAGTCAAACAGGTACGAGAGGTTGTGGTCAAGAAAACTTGGAGAGGGAAAACTCGTATTATCGCCGATAAACAAAATCTATGCCACATACGAGGTGCATACAACGCCTGTTGGCAGAGTAATCGCGAACGAATAACTTCATGAACTAACCTTGTGTCCTGAGCCGCCCTCAGAGAGTCCTCCGGTATACTGACAAAGCTTTCTCCGACGTCGACAAAGGTGGGTAGCGACCCCGGGGTAAGACCTTTAATTCATTGGAGCGTCGTCGTCGGTGGGTCTGCATACATGTTGAAGACGAAAGAATGTTGCGGATTAGTCGCAATGAGTTCTCGAGGCAGCCGGTATTCGGCGAGGGAGAGGGTCTGGCGGATGGTCCGACACGAGTTCAAATCGCAAGGCATCGTTGATGACAAGTGAGATGACATTTGTGCGTCGCAAACTGATTCCATCATCCTCATTCTTCGTGTGATCTGTTGGGAAGTCTTAGTCGGCTGAGAAGGAACCCTCTCATGAAAAGGTAGATGCCAGCGATGTGGACGAAATGACGTTGTTCGTCTTCGGCTTCTTCGACGTTCGACAGACGAATGGATCGCACAGGCCTGAATTGAACACAGGATTCTATGCCAATGTAGTCACCGCGTCACACATACTGATGCGTACTAGCCGTAGTTGCTACATACCATTACATCTCTAGAAAAGGTAGTCACGCATATCACGAATTTTCACTGCCATCAGCAAAAATTGTAAGACCTAGCAAGACGTACAAGGAGTGCTAGATATTGTGGTGCCTGCCGGGAAATACACTTTCTAGCAAGCGCTGCAATATCTTGCAAGCAACGCGCCATTCTTGCTACATCCAAATAGGTATATTCATCCAGCAAGGCCTTGCAACAGCTTGCAAGACCTTGTACTTCCATTTTCCTTGCTAGATCACACCGGCCCCGCTTTCATGTTACATCACGATTTGTATTAATGGTTGCAATATACGACAATCAGGGTTACGGAACACATACACACAAAAACCGGAAAATATTTGAAAGCGTACAATGCAGTCTGATACTGAATTGAGACTTCGTTACCCTTCTTTGTAGTCCGCTGGCAGAATTACTTCGTGAGCGAAATGTGAGACTGGAGGCATAGACATGTGACACGTGGAGGATGACCCCCAGTGAGAAACGGACCTAGCCATAGCGATGTACACGTAGCCCTTCGTATGCCATAGATGGGAGACACTCTGCATAGAAAGCTAGGTCCGTTTTTCACTGGGGATGACCGGTGACCAGCGAGTTGACCTACTAATGGTCGACGCTATGACAACGGATCCCCAATGGTTGGATGAGTTCGTGCACGCATTCAAAGTGCCTGAGAAGACGAATCAGTACACAGACCGCGAAGTTACAATGCGAAGAGAAAAGTCTGAGGGCTTAGACATGGAGAGGTCGAGTGTCCGCATGCACGAGCCCTATCGGTCCATACTACGGTACCATGCAAAGAACATTGGCAAGCTGTATCGCAGCGCCGATGGTCCGAGCGAGGTAAGTCGCAACAAAAAAGCGGGAAATCAGATCGACATAGCTCACCCTGAACAGAGCATCAAAACAACGCTCGTAATCGAAACGCTTTGCGGGTGGTTTCGCAAAGTCACCTTGGAGGCGAACCTGTGGAGGTGGTGCGGGGAGGGTTATGTTATAGGCTAGAGTAAATGTCGGGATGGCTTATCATGAAGTCAGACGACCTCTCCAGGGTTTCCGACTATGCCCGCGATACTGCCAGCTGTCGTGTGAGGGGATTAGCGATGATAGATTCTAATATGGGTAAAGCATACTACGGTTGCCAGCATCCACGATCGAGGGTGTAGACCTTTCGGATGGTAGCAGTTACGAGAAAGATACGAAAGGGGAATATGTAACACTAAGCTGAAATTCTCAGAAAGCGCCAGAAAAGCCAAAATTTTTCCAAGTCACTTCGTGCTATATTGTGCAGTAGATGAACTAGATCTTGCTAGGTCTTGCGTTCAACTCTCGTTCAATTCCGCTACATCTAGCATGACCTTGCAAGGGCTAGCCCGTCTGCCGCGCGAGGTCGGAGAAAAGGAAAGCAACAGTAGTTTGCATTGCCATCGAAATAACGCACACATACTACCCAACGCTGATGAAAAACACTACTACGAAGGTTGCAGAAAATGTACTCGTGCGGCTACGTTAAGACCACCTCCCTGCCCAAAAGAACGCAGGAGCGAAGCGGAGGCGTGTCTTGTACTAGTGATCTAGATACGCGGAAGAATGTTCAGCAGATTTGAACAAAATAACCTTTGCATCGCTGGTGGGACGTTAGCTTGTGAACAGGCAACGACGTCGCAAAAGGTTGATCTGTTTGAATCGTATATGGTCTTTAGGTCGACCAGCCTGCGCTCCGACAAAGTAGGAAAGTGGCGATTGTGAATATAGACGACGTCCATCACTAGAAGAACCTGGAACAAAGGTACGGTTAACTCTGAGAAAGTCGCGAACCACGGTGACTCACCATGGAAGATATGACATTTGTGGTGTGGGGAGGCGATGTTTCAAGAAGGCGAAAGCGTAAATTACCATCGTTACCACGAACGCAATCGAATATCCCAAAGAGGGTATTCAATGGATGTGGATCGACAGTCCCACCAGCCAAAGGTACGACATTACGAAGGGCCAGTGCCATCGTCTGCTGCGCCTGACTACCCGTGAATAAGACCGCCTAGTGAGAGGACATTGAGGATTTTATGAGTTGATTGAAACCACTCGTGGAACGTACCGTTGAATTGTCGTGCGCGCCGAGGTCATGAAAAAAGTTGTATGTATATATCCCATGGTAGGTACCATGGTTGAAAAATATGCGTGCTCGGTTTGCTCGTTCGTCAGCATCGTACTGTTGGAATATGATCGTCACAATATTTTTCGCCGCTTCCAGCCAAGCGGCATATACGACACGGGGTATATCCTCCGAGACCTGGTTCTTCCCTCAGAATCACTGAGGGCATGCAGATATGATCGCTTACCATTTGAACCAGCACACGGAGGAATCCCGGAGCGTTGATGCGAGTTCGTACCGAATTTCCGTGTATTTCGATCTCCTCTAGTACAACGCGTGAGTGTGGTGTGTGTTAGCATACTACCAGAAAACGAATCCGTGGAATGATGGCTCACCGTCTTCAAAAGTAATGCTCCCTTCACGTACCATTTCTTCGTACTCTGCCTGAATGAATTCGATGATATCTTCCGGTCGCTTCTGACGAAAAGCTCGCAATGATTCGATCCCGATGCGGGCCGTATACTTCAGTACGAGTCTCTTGCATAACGTGACCCAGCCATCAGCGCCGAAACTGCTAAATAATACGGCGAGAGGGGCTATAACTGGATGACGGCGTGTGATTGGTGAACTCGGATAAATGAACGTACTGAGGTGCCCGGCTGTGAACTGCAGCGCGATGTCGTCTATCCCTAACTCGAAGCCAGGATCGTTCGCGCTGGCTGTAGACACAACACCGTCCAACGCAGGGAGGGGTTCGAGAGAGTGTGCCGCGGGTTCTTGTAGCGTGTCGAGCACCGAAGGTAGGTTTACGACCATTTCATGGAACATCTCCACCATCGTGGAAGCATTCATTGGCGTAGAGAGCATTAGATTTGAGAGCGTGGACGCTTCCAGGTCGCCAACCCCCGTGTTCGTGTCGGATGGCTGAGAATCTGCGAAGGGATCGTAGGAGTCCATGCAGTGGGAAACAGATGATTTAGTTTGCATCGAAAACGATATACTTACCGCATATTTTATACCATGGAAATTCCGTGAGGAAGCCCACCGAGTGGGCAACGAATTGGCTTGAAATTAATTTTGTACATCGAAGATCGGGTACGGTTAGCGTCAGGGATTGGGTGTTGTACCTAAAGGTGAGCATATAACGTGTTCGAGGGAACACGGCCCTCGATGCTGGGACCATGTCCCTGGAATCTTGAGCCGGGGAAGGTTTGTCAGTCTGAGGGAGGGCGACCCGCATGGGCACACTGTCAGAGAAGCAGCGACAGTGGGGAACTGACAGACATTCCAGATCAGTATACTCCCACGGTGATGAGAGGTGGATTACATAAGATTAGCGGACTATACACTACTACTGATCTTCCACATCACTTACGCTATCTCCTACCGTCTTGATTTCTTGTGTACTATACATTTTGTCTCCGGGCTGACGAGGTATTGATTACAAATACCTGAGTTACCTTTTGTAACGTAGTCAGCTAATCCTATCCTATCCTATCCTACACTCCTCGCTTCGCTCCGGCAGTCTTTTTGTGCGAACTTAACGATATACTTATTGTCACAGCTCACGTTATATAACAAATATGATGACTGATCGTGCCCTTCATCTGCCATACAGCGGTCCAAGATCCCAGAGCATTGAGAGAATGATAGACCATACCGGTAGGGCGGCTAGCATGTACAGACGTGATCCTTCGGGGGTGACGATGTGGAGTATTCGACGACCTGAGAGGCGATCGCCATCGACATCTGCAAAATCCCAAGTGTGAATGGTTGTAAATATCAAGAGACCACTGCTTAACAAGGCCGCGAGTGACGTGCGATCGACAGATGCTTCAGAAGCTCAGTAAAAAATGAGATCCCTAGAGTCGAACGTCCAACTTACAAAAGATTATGGTGACACCCAACTCAAACATAAGATAACCGCCAAAATTGCAGATATTCTTGAGTAGTGGGTGCGAGCTGAACCCGAGGTCGTCATAGAGGACCTCCACTAATGAAAGGGCTGCACTGGCCGAGAGGACGCCAGGACCGTGGCATCTAGAAAGACATAGGCAAACGGGAAACAGGAACCAGCGAAATCGCGAGGTTTCATTGACCGTTATCCTGCCAGATAGCAGAGGCCGCCATAAATGACGTCCTCATGGGGTGAGTAAGTTTGATTGGACACGTTGGCTTGTAATAGATGAATCCACAACCATAAAGCGGTATGAATGAGCTTTTTTTTGGCTTCTGCGGAAGGTGCAATCGCGGCGGCAGAGATGATCTGTGTACCGCAGAGTCACTCCCCGAAGCCAATTACGTTTACCATTGATACATACCGTCGTCGATGGCACCCAAGCTTCGAGTTCCTCCTGGGATATGTATGATCAGAGCGTGTCGAACTGCCATGCATTCGCTAAATCACCTCATCCAAGGTCAAGTTGACAATTGCAGCTTCCGATTCCTCCCGTTTTTCGCGCATAGTGACGTCGCTCTGGGCAGCTTTCCAGAAGAATACTCCCACACCATTCTTGCCTATGAGCTCCTGGTTGGCTTCGAGAGAACGGGTCTTAACAGGGAGACTCCTTTGCGTGCAGCTTCAATTTCGGAGGTTTTGCTGTCCAGGATATTCATAGCCTGTTCGGAAAGGTCAGAAGATGGGGTAGAAAAAGTTGATGGATGCTTCTTACCTCATCTAGGATTGCGATGGCGTGTCTCGCCAAGCGCTGAACGTCATCAAGGTAGGCTTCGATCCTCTCCGGCCCTTGTTCAAGCCGGACTTCCTCGGCCTTCTTCAGCAGACTAGGGGGAAGTCCTATAGGTCGTTCCAGTGCTCCCAGAGAAGCTGTGGCATTGAGCGAACGCAGAAGCCTCGCTAGGTGTGAGTGGTTAGCACCGCTCCAAGTGTCGGACACGAACCATTCTGCTTCGCCGTCAAGGACTTGAGCAGCCTCGATAATTCTCTCTTTAACCAGTGTTCGCTTATTGTCATTGTAGATGTCTACAATGGTTAGGTGGTCAGCGGGTCTCTCACTGAACACAACTTACTGACCACTTCCTGAGCTCCCCACCCAAGCATGTCGCCAAAGAGAATACCACCAGTACCGAGGAGACTCTTTGGGTCCAATAATCCTGGGGAGACGTTGCTCTTCACCATGATGACATCCACTGTTGGATCGATGGCTGTGGAGGCGGGAATGTCGCAATGGTAGATCAAGTCGTTATCATGTTGTGTACGCCCAGGGTTTTTCTGAAGGGCGTCCAGTAGAGACTGTGCTGCGGTCAGAGAACCCCGTTACGCGACCTGAAACAAGTGTAAACGATCACTTTGATGTCCTGAATCACTGCTGGTGCGACAGAACTGCGTTTCACGAGGCCGTGCCCCTGTTTGGCTTCTGTCTCTGCATCCATTAATCTGCGTATTTCGTCGTCATCTGGTTTCTCGCTGATAGAACGAGGGAACGCTTTACGAACGATCTCCCCGAAATCGGTGGTCCTGCCGGCGCCTTCCATACCATCTCCATGATCAAATGGGGGAGTGTGGAATATGCGTGAATGGGCCCCTGCAGCCGATTTCGTCCTGGGTGTCGTTGCCTCAGGCACTGAAGCTGACGATGGTGAGTTGTCGGGTACGGGGAAGAAGACTAGAAATTCTGCTGCGTGCCAGACTGCACTCGAGTTGGGTGACAGGTTGCTTACACATTGTGGCCGGAAAAGGAAGCACTTTCCGTGGTAAGGTAACTGTAACATGGAGATCCCGCCGGCCACCCACGTGATGCTTCCGTCGGCTTCTCTTCCCTTTTCATTCGTCGTTGCGTATGCTACTGATTGCTGAGTGACGTAGTGACGAGTACCAGGCCTAACTACTGAATCTGCCAAGTCGGAGTTTGACCCGGAGGTGTGACCATCTGCTTTACTTCTTGTGACACCTGCGTGACTGCCAATTTGTGGGGCTGCCAAATCGTGGTACAGGACATACTAAGTATCGGCACCGCCACCTGCAAATTTCTCGCACTATCGATTATCGATGCAACAACAGCCAACCAGCACTGAAACTGGCTCTGCAGAGAACCCGTCACCCGGTCTCGCCCAATGTCAAGCAATCCCTCAAGATTAGCCAAAAAGACTGCGAGAAAGAATTACGGCTCGACGGACGGCCCAACAGATACTGGCGCGCATCCGGTATCCACGCCTGGACTCTCCTCTGGTGGGGACCCCTCGGGTGCACCGTCAACGAGGGGCCCGGATAGTTCGACAGGCATCTCAACAGGCAGCATTGTCTGCCCGAGAAATCTAGCGACGAAGAACGCAAGGAAAGTTACAACTGCCCTTCCGTCAACAGCCAGTAGACATTCGACTATTGATGACGACTCAGATCCACCATCGACTAGCAGCCTGACCTTGGTAGACACCCCCACGGGCGTCGGTACTCGTCCCTTATCGGTAGCAGTGAAAGCGTCGCGCACGGTTGCCTTCCGGGACCTTCCGCCAGCCTCGTCTCGACGTTCGGCTGTAGACTCAGATGCGGGTGCGCCATCTAGCCATCATGGTCGGATACTGGCGTCAGATGAATTGACTACCCATCGCCCGCAAGATAGGGCCGGTGCAGTGCTGAGCCGTACAGATCTGAGAAACGGTACGCATCATCTCGGTTATCGATTTTTTGCGAACTTCATTCCCTCGGTGGATCGTGCCTCACCCTATCAACTGTATATCGTAAGACTGATCCATGTTACAACCGTCTTCTTAGGACAAAGTTGGAGAACCCGCATTTCAGATTGTCGTGCACGTGAGTAACCACATGCAGCACTCTAGAGATCCTGGGACACTACCAACGGAGGTCTTCCAGGAGACCTTGGCTATTATCGTCCATGTCGCTCCACGACCATCACTGATATTCCCACCGCAGAGCAGAGGAAATGGATGAATCGACATGTTTTCACGGAGCTTATTCCTGATGGTGTCACTGGGCAACGTGTCTCACGAATCGCTACTGGGCGTCAGTCTAAGAGAACAGGAGTGGAACAGCGAGAGCGTACTGGAGGTCGCCACCTCAGAATTTCAAAGAGGAAAAGTTACCTCGTGGAGGGAAAATTTGTGTCACTGGGGCCGGATGGATCTTCGAGTTCTAGCGGCGATACGACCGACGAGTTGGAAGAGTCGAGAGAGGGACAACCAGAATAGGTCGAAAGTCCATGCACCGATTATAACGAGCTCAACTCCAGTAGTCGTAGAACATAAATCTCAGTGTAAAATACAAGCAGTAGGTCGGTAACGAGGGAAGGGAGAAAAAAATGGGTGAGAGTGGCTAGTGACCAGCGTGTGGCATAGGCATTCTCGCAGCAGTAGCTCTTGCCAGATGACGCCGCAGTGCATAGCGAGATATAATCAGCCTTTACACTTACAATAGGGGGACGATCTCTGTAAAATAAATGTATTTGAAGTTTCGACATTTATTAAGATTTTGTCTGCCATAAAAATCTCATCCGAGTGTTTGTGGACGCCGCCAATGGCATTTGCCGGGACTACATTCTCATGAATATTGGGGGTGAACCGGTGAAGGTTGAAGAGCCCTGCATGCAAGCAAGGTAACTATTTGAAGTTTCGACATTTTTTCTGGTTGAGGCCCTCAGCGACAAAAGGTTAGATCCAAAGCAAGATTTGTATTTCAATTCGAAAGCAGTTACAGATAGACAATCCTATGTAGTTGACTTTTCTCTCCATGCACGCATCGCAACGAGTAGGCCGTGTAGTTGTAGGGGGTTCATAGACCGCCCTAATTCGGTTCTCGCCATGCTCTCCTGTACATCGACCGGCCAGGAAAAGAACGCTTTAAACGCATTATCATCCGTAAACCCCATGTCAACAAAGTGAGAATGGAACTGTGCGAGAGTGGGCCTCGCCGAGGATAAGAAATCGAAGACAGGGTTATTGCACGATGGAACGGGCATGCGAGCATGAGAGGGGACAGAAGAGCAGGAATTCGAGGGGTTAGCGTCAACTTCGTTATCTGCGTTACGTGCAGATCTGTGCGAGATCGGGATCATGTTGCTCTCCTTGCGGAGTTTTTTGACGACTACCGAAACACGGTTTCTTGGGTACACCATCTTGATTATCTCATTCTCTTTATGATGCGCGGGTTTCGTCGGCTTCTTCGGCTGGTCAACGATTGTCACCAGTACCGCGAAAACACCTACCTTGACCGTGGCTTGGCAGTTCCGTTCGAACGGGGCACCAGTTTCACTTGCCTGCATCGGGAAACTCAGATATGGAGTAGTCAGGATAGGGCACACGTTTGGACGCACATGAGCATAGCGGAACCAAATGGGATCCGGGCACCTGTTGAAACGCTGCCTGCAACGTCCAAAACGATGCTTGAGATAGGCTGCCTTTCGGATCCTGTATAAAAGGTATATTTCTAAGTAGGCCATAACCGGCCACGAGTCTTCATATTCTTCGGAAAGGTTTGGCTGGCGCTGGTGGATCTAGTGTCTGTCAGAGTGGTGAAAGAGTAGGATACGCGAATGCCTCACCATTCTCATAAATCATTGAAGGTCATCCGGGTCTTGATCTTCTGGTTTCAACCAACAGTTGAGGTGCTCCTTTGCTGCAGATCTGATCAAGGACTGATAGTTCGCGCGGATCAGGGCAACGATACGAGTGCACGTTGGGGTACTCGTACTCACAGTAAACTCTCTGAATCGCACGTCCCTCATGTGCATCTCTGCACGCAGTAACCTCGCCTTAGGGATTTGATAGTGAGGCATGAATGAAGCGTGGTCCTCGCTCATGACTGCTTTGCAAAGCGAGAGGGGCAGAGCTATCGATAAGGTTATTTCTCGTCTCTTTCTGGTCTCGGGTGATAAGGCTAACGGTTTCGTCGATATAAGCCTGATGAAAACAAGTACGTACCTGGGAGCCGAAGCGCTGAACTGCGGTGAAACTTTGTCAGATCAGGTGGGATGTAGTCAGACGAACAAGTGACCTCGCAGGGTACGGATAATATATGGAGAATGGGAAGGCAGGTCAACAGAGGGCGACATCGGATTTCTGTACACGTAATCAGGTCTCGTCCAATCACGTCAGATCCAGAGTCTTTCCGTATGTAGAATATGGCGACGACCAGCCACAAATTTAAGGTGCTATATCTAAGTGGGCAGACGGCAGCGCAATATGTAGCGGTGAGGGCAAGAAGCGCGAGGCATCGAAGGTCGAATCAACACGCAGTTAGAAAAATGTCAAACAAAGTAGATACAAAGATAGCTATATACGTGCATTCTCTAGTACATGGTATCGCTGCATGCGACGGTGTCAGGCGGTTTTGTCCATCTTCCTTCTGCCTCAAATTGCTCAGCTTCAAGGCCGCCGAGTCTTCTCATTGCTGGGGCGTCGGTGAATTCCAATATGCTCGGAGCTCTTCCGTCGTTCCAGTCGTACTGACCTGCTTCGACCACTGAAGTGCGCATGATTTCTCGTAGCACATATAACCTTGCGGTCGCTCTCGAGCAGAAACAGGGTCAGTTTGTTGTAAGATTCATGCATAGAACTCACAACAGAGGACCTCGGGTGCCACACGCTCGGCTTGTGAAAGAGATCCTAAACGCGACCGGCTGGTAAACATCGGTAGGAACACCATTGGGGACATTACCCATTCAGCCCAGGCGCATCCGAGACTTGCACGGATTGCCCTGAGTTGATCAGCTATTATCGGATTGCCGTTCGCTTGTCAAGCCCGGGGGCCTTTTCACGATTCAGCTTTGGGCTTCTGGCGAGGTCGCGAAACTGTCGTGGTCCCATCTCACCCGAAAGCAAAGCCAGTGTGTTCTTCCTTAGTGCCATCAATGTCTGAAAGGCCGCCCTGAAAACAAACACGTAAACGGGTTTTGTACAATCCTGACTACACATATCTTGTGGGATCGTCCTCGGTCGTAGTTGTCAGCAATCTGTGTTGCAGTTCCACAATCTTTGTCTCATACACTATAATCGTTCCATCGAGGAACACCTCTTGACGCACCAAGATACTCGTGGGGAAAGCGGGACACAATCAGACCTTGAGGCGTGTATAGCCACAGAACGAGTCTATAGATACGCGATGGAGGAGCGGGGGCGGCGCTACGATAAGAAAGGTACAACAATTAGACTGGCGACACGGCAGGTCAGGTCAGAAAGAGAATCAGTAGCAGAAAGGTCAAAACTCACCCGACGATGCGGCAGGAAAAGGAGATATTTACGCAGACCATGGTGCTGGCCGCATTGGCCGTGGGGGGCAGGAGAGTGTAGAATTGCGGCTCGGCTGCAGGCTGTTCAGGTGAAGAGGACGGTTGATCGACGAGCGTGGCTGCATCAGTTTCGCTCACATCATCTTCGGCAGTTGTCCCCTTAAGGAAGCGGAAGATGTCATTGAGAACGAAGTAACCATTGCGTTGTTCCGCAAGGAAGAAGGTCTGAACAGATTTCCCCGGTAACTTGTTTAATAATACCGCCGTTCGCAGAGGATTGGGCGTCTACGGAGTGGATGTAAACCTTGCGGTCAAGAGTGTAATACCCATGGATGAACATACCTTATGTGTTGGGAAGAGGGCGTGCAGCGAGAATCAGCGAGCACGGCGAAGGTGACCGCAGCAAGAGTGCAAGGACATGATACCTGTCCGGAGTTTAAAAACTGCTGTAACGGAGACCTATCATACTGTTTTCGTCCGAAAGAGACGTTTTCCGTCACAATGACATCCGTCACAATGACCTTCATTCCTTCGTTGTAACGTTGTGAGCAGATCAGTGTGCGTATACGTATTTCAACTCTTATGGACGTACCAGCACAAACAAAGATTTCATTGGGTGTATGCCACCAGGACAACAAGTGGGACAAGACTATGCTTCATCACACGTCACGGGCGACAGATGTACGCCAGCACGACTGATTCTGACACGAGTGTGCCAGGACATATGGAACGCCAGCCGTGCATGGTACGTCTGCAAGGGCGACAGGAGTATGCCATCATGACCAACGATCCCATACACGACAACGAATGGGACAAGACTATGCTTCATCACACGTCACGGGCGACAGATGTACGCCAGCACGACTGATTCTGACACGAGTGTGCCAGGACATATGAAACGCCAGCCATGCATGGTACGTCTGCAAGGGCGACAGGAGTACGCCATCATGACCAACGATCCCATACATGACAACGAATGGGACAAGACTATGCTTCATCACACGTCACGGGCGACAGATGTACGCCAGCATGACGGATGCTGAGCATGTGTGCCACTTGGAGTCGTCCTCAAACGCTGGCCGTGTTAGTACGTCTGCAAGGGCGACAGGAGTGCGCCACCATGACCAATGATACCCACATGACAACGAATGGGACTAACTACTTGAGACGGACTTGGACCAATTGCAGTAAGGCGCGAAAAGTATTGCGAGTGAACACCGTATCACGTGATCCACTTCTCGCACTAAGTTATTCCGGAAAATTTGCAGGTGGCAGTGTATTTCTCGCATGAAGTTCATCTTATTCTGTTTAATGCCTGATTCTACATAATACATATGGCCAGGACAAAGCAGACCGCAAGTAAATGTTGTTCAGGTGTTGCGAAGCCTGTTCGACTTGCTGGTTGCAAGAGACGTCGAACATCTTCAGGAGACACCACGCCGATGTTTTCCAGTCCTCTCTCATCCCCTCCGTCATCCCCCATAGTTTCGGAAATTACTCATTCAAATACACGGAATCAAGTGTGTATGTGACTCTGTCCTTCGTAAGCCAGTCCTCTAACCCATATCCCAAGTTCTGCTACCTTTGTCACGATGGTGGGAACACAGTGATGTGTTCAAATCGCACCTGTTCCTGGGTAGTTTGCGATGTCTGTATTGAGATTCCACACGAAATTAAAGAGAAAGTTGGATCTCCTGCAATGTTGTTTACGTGCCCTGCCTGCCACGAGAAAGATGAACGCGCCACGAAATCTAATCCAATGCCATATTTCGTAAGTCATTCGTAGCGTTTCCGACTACTACTAATGTTCTCGAAGGCATTTAAACAAACAGTGGAGGGTACTCTACTTCCCGCATGCAGCAAACCCACATTTATCCGAGGCGTCTGTGAAAGAGCCTCGAAATCCCAGGTTTGCGCCGGACCCATCCTAATCCTGCACTTCATCTACGTCGGAATGAACTCCAGAGGATCCCTTCCCCGGGTACTCAACACCGCGCTCGAGGAATACCATACCCCGTCTACTCTACGTTACCATGAAGTGGAATTTGACTTCGGCACGTCGGACAAGCTTTATCACTGGGAGACAAGAGCTGAGGCGTTAGCTATGGAAATGGGTAAATACGTGTTCGAGTATATCGTTGTTTTCGTTTCAGTCCACAGTGAGATAACGCGCGGTGATTTGTTTGTGGGGAAGGACGAGAAAGGAGAAGATGTAGCAGTCGAACCCGCGGAGGTATGCAGCTTCATTTATTCTTTCCCTTGAAAGCGTCTCATTCACCCAGTTCATGGAGTATCTGTTTTCAGGAGGCCTTCGATCCATGATCAACAAATCTACAGTTTTCATGTTGTTGTGTGGTCCCCTCGTCGCGTTCCATAAATCTATTTGCAGTCTAAAAAAGGCGATAGCAGAGCAAGTCTTTCATTCTTTGTTGCCCCAAAGATTACATCTGACTGACGTTAGGTTGAAACCGACATACACCATTGCATTCGGTGCAGACCGGTTTATCAGTGCTGTGCTGAAGTCGTTCATTGTTGCATTTGGCGTCCATGTTCTCATCCAAGGACACGCATTCGAGGAGGTTATCACAGACCTTCTCAACGTTTCCCTCGAGCTACGCATGCACAGTGACACGTTCGTCTTTCAACTGAAAGACCGAACTGCGCCATGTCTCCCGCATCCATCTCCCAACCCATCTGTCATTGGAATCCGCTACTCGTGGTACCACAACCATCGCCGCCCTTGGGGTACGGCTCTCCCCATGAGCTGTCCCAAATGTAGCTCAGTCCGTTCGTGGTCCCGGTCGAAAACAGGTGTAGACTGTTCTAATGCACAAGCCCGCATTAGTACATGTCGTTCTCCCAAGTGCAAGTACGAATTTTTTACATATCCGCCACAAGGTCCATACGAAATCGTTAAAGACAGCAAGAGCACGGGATGGATTAAGCAGATGGATATTTAGAAGCATATTCACTTTGCATTTCACTCCCTCTAATGAGTCTTGTTTGTGTTGAAATCTTCTAATTTCTAATTAATGCTAGAAAAAAGGTGGTGACCTTGAAAAAACTATGTCTAATCAGCTGGAACGAAAACTGCTAGGATAACACTGCCAGCAGGGTTGAAACGTTGAAAGCTGCTCACAGCAGCATTTCCGAAGCAAGGTTTCTCCAACCCCAAAAATCGTAGGAACAGCGTCCTGGGAGATGCCATGTGTTACAGTTTCCGATCGTGGGGAGTCAATTGTTCCGTCTGCTAATGATTTTTTAAATTCCACTACTTATTACACACTAATACGATAACTACAACCCCCCCACGGTGCAAGCAAGGCTGCCCCCCCCCCCCCCCGACGGCATTTCCCGAGTATCTGCGGACGCGATGAAAACTCGTTTCCCGCAGTCATTACCTGAAACCAAATCGAGGACAGAGGGAGCGTGTCTGCCTAAGGCAATAATTTCTACAATCAGATGGGAGTTACTACGTTGCGATAGCATTTACGGGGGGAGTGGGGGTTGTAACTTCAGAGAAGATTGGCCTTGCGGACATTCCTGCACCGTAACAAGATCCTCCCGAATCTGGGCCCATGTTTCCTAAGTGTTATCATGAGTACACGTCACAAAGCGAAAGAAAAAAAAAACATACACGTAGAAACTGCGTGTCGACACTATCAAATTCCTCGGACGCAGCAAAGCTATCGGGTGTGAACCCACGCTTGAGGGACCATTGAGGAGTACGCGCGGGCGGGGTTTGGTGGGGTGGTGGTGGTTGGTGGGGGGGGGGGGGTAGCGGAGAAGGAAGCGGCCTCAGAAGCAATTTTCTAAAACATGCCATCAGTGAAA